>VZTE01006120.1:768007-796800 GCA_013397775.1 Eulacestoma nigropectus | reverse complement strand
TGGGAGTGGCAAAATTCAACTGGGAGATGGCAAAATTCATCTGGGAGTGGCAAAATTCAACTGGGAGATGGCAAAATTCAACTGGGAATGGCAAAATTCAACAGGGAGATGGCAAAATTCAACTGGGAGTGGCAAAATTCATCTGGGAGTGGCAAATTCATCCGGGAGTGGCAAAGTTCAACTGGGAGATGGCAAAATTCAACTGGGAAATGGCAAAATTCGTCTGGGAGTGGCAAAGTTCAACTGGGAGTGGCAAAATCCAACTGGGAAAGGCAAAATCCAGCTGGGAATGGCAAAATCCAGCTGGGAATGGCAATAAGCTGACGTAAGCAGCCCAGCTGCAGCGTGTAAAAATCCCAGTTTATTTGGGGTTCAGCGCAGCAAAGCCCCAGAAAAGTGGATTTAACAGCGAGGTCAATTCCCAGAGCCCTTCCAACAATCCCTAATCCAGAACAGGCCTCGTTTGGGCTCAGACGAACATCACGGTGTGGGAAGCACCGAGCTGGCCAGCTCCAAGCTCTCCCTCCAAGTTCTCTCCCTAAAACTTGGCTTCCCGGGCAGTAAAATGAGGATAATGACCAACTCTGCCTTTCCTTCTGGAGGGATAATTTGATTTGAGGAAATGACCAAAAAAAGGCACATTTTGGAGTTCCAAGTGGAACTAGAGAGCCCTGGATCCAAAGGAGTTCACCAAAGAATTCCTGGAGGTGAAGCTCTTGGTCCTTCCAAACCCACATTTGGCTCAAAATCAGAATATTTTGCAAGAACTTGTCCATTTCTATGAAAGTTTTGAAGAGGGACAAAGCTTTTCCTCAACTTTGCAGAGCTGGAATATTTCATTTCACTTTGGGCATTATTGCGCTGGACCACGTTGTTAAAAGTGTATTACAATATATCCTGACATATTATTATATATATTAAATGTCAGAATGCATTTTGATGCTGGTAAATTTCAACTGTGTACACAAAAGTCCAAACAAAACATTTTCTCCTATTAAAATGCCCGATTTTTATTGAAACAAATGGATTTAAAAAAAAAAAAAAATCCCAGAGTCAGGAAGCATTTGAGACTTCCTCCACACTTAACTGCTTTTGTCCAATTTTCCTGCATGAGAAATGCTGGTTTCTGATTGCTTTGCAGAAGGGGAAAACTTCATTTTGTTGTTTTCAAACTAAAAAATTGCGGTTTTCAGTCAGCTCTGAAGGCACAGGAATTCCTCAGCCTGGATTTTTCCCACAGAAGGAAAAGAGGAACAAAAGCCCCTCATTTCCACCAACATTTTTGAGCTCTCTCTTAAACAAAAGCTTGAGGCAGTTGGTAGAAAAGACTCTGCTCCTGGCGAGCCAAGAAAATCGAACTGGTGGCAAATAATTTTTCCTGAAAAGCCCAAAATTTGCAGACAGACCTTGGATCCTGTGGAATATCAAAGCTTTTCGCCTTTCTGGGATGGCATTTGGCACATCTTGGTCCTCCATCCATCATTACCTGGCAAATCCTGTTGATGTGAGAAGGGAAAAAGAAAAGTTTTCTTTGTTGGGCGTTTTCCTTCAGCTTGGGGAAAACAAAAAGAGGAAAAAAAGGAAAGAAAGAAACTCGTGCTGTAATTCCCCAGCACCTTCTGCTGTTCCTGTGGGGAGAAGAACAGCGAGCAGAGACATTCCTGGGCTCCTCATGGAGAGCTGAAATTCTCTGCACAGCCACAGAAATCACTGCTGATATCACACGCGGTGGTCAAGGTCCTCCCACAGACCTCCGGATCAATCCCTTATCTGATGCAGTGAGGCTGACAAGAGATAAAACCCCACGGAACCACTGTTGCCTTCTCCTGGTGGGAGTGGTTTCCTCGTGGATGAGATTTCATGGAAAAGAGAGGCGACTTGTGCTCCTGAACACCCCAAAATGCACCGAATTTCCATGGAATTATGGAAATACCACCTCAGAAGGATCCTTGGGAGGGTTCAGGTCCCACCTCGTGCTCAAGGCCCGCAGTGAGTTCAGAGTGGGTCACTCCTGGCTGCTGTCACATCCCTGTGCTTCCAGGCAACTCCCTGAGCTGTTCTTCCCAAGTTTCTCTGGAAAGAAAATTCCTACTCCCTGGAAAAGGAGCAGGTGCAGTGAGTGGAGGCCAGGAGATGGAGAACGGAGGAAAAGCCAAGTGCCAGCCTCTCCCCTCTGAGATTCCCCTGCAGTTCCTGGAGCCCAGGTAGTAAAGGAGAGATTATTATCCCAAACAACTCACGAGTTCCACCTCAAACGCAGGGAAGGACAGAGGAATCACAGAATATCCTGAGCTGGAAGGGACCCCTGGGGCCAGCAAAGCCCAGCTCAGCCAAAGCTCAGCTTTTACTGAATGGGTTTAGAGTGGAGCCCTCTCCAGTATTCCCCAGGGCCTGAAAATCACCCAGGTGAGCTGGGGGTGAGCACAGCCCAGGTGAATTCCCTCAAGGAAAAGCTGCTTTTCCCAGGATCCTGGAGGCAGAAATAGCAGCATCCAGGGCCTGGCTGTCAGCAACACCCGTGGGGTGGGACAGTGGGTGCTGGCACTGGACCTAAGTGATCCCCACGGTTTGGGGCTGGAGCGTTGATTCCCCGACAGCCCTGCCCTACCTGTGGCTCAAGTTCTCGGCTGTTTTCATTATTTTCTCATTTGTGGTTGGATTTCGGGGCGGTAACAGGACACCCCGGGGCAATGTGTGTTGTGTTTCCAGGGGATGATTGCCTCCAGCTCGGTGCTTTATGACACATGCCATAACCACCCAGAAATGTACAGCCTGCCACAGCTCATTCCTTAGGCCTGGCTTATTCAGCCCTGAATGAGGCGTGATGGACAGACCAGAGCCACAAAATTATAGGGACATTTGGTGGCGAAAGTTAGTCCTGAGAATGGCTTGCAGCTGGGCCAGCTCTGCTTGGAGCCATCCTCAACTCCAGAGCTCCCACGAGAATATTTTGCTCCCACTCTGCCCACTCTGCCTGAGCTGATTCCAAGGCTTCACGCTCCGCTGCTTCCCCTGGAAGCTGGGCAAGGCTCTCCCACCTGCAGCCACCAGCACCAAACAAAGCTGAGCCTCACAAAACTCCCCCGAGGCCCTGCAAGAGCAAGTCCCAAGTCAGGTTCCTTCTCCCTTTTGCTGCCCGTAAATCACCAGCCACGAGATTTCCTGGAGAGCAGCGAGGTGGAGGAGGGAAAAGGGGAGAGCACGGAACGTGGGGCATGAGCTGCTTTCTCCCAGGGAATGGTGTCACTCTGGGTTTATTTTACAGCTTCAGGCAGCCAGGGCAGCTGGCACAGGGAGCCAAGTGGCTGAAAGCAGGGGGCACAGGGACACCCCGGGGGCACAGGGACACCCTGGGGGCACAGGGACACCCTGGGGTCTGGGGGCACAGGGACACCCTGGGGGCACAGGGACACTCTGGGATCCAGGGGCACAGGGACACCCTGGGGTCTGGGGGCACAGGGACACCCTGGGGGCACAGGGACACCCTGGGGTCTGGGGGCACAGGGAGTCTGGGCAGCAGCCAAGGGCCAGGGGAGCAGCCGGGAGCTGATGAAGCCACAGGGAACATTCTTGGCCAGCCAGGCTGGGGAGAAGGGCAGGCCCCAGGCCCAGAGCGGCCCCACAAAGCCCCCCCAGCACTCCGGGCTGTTTAAGCAGAGCTGTTCCCCCAGGGCCAGGAGGGCGGGTGGTTCCGAGCTCCTCCCTGGAGCTCGCAGGGGCTCCGACAGGAGGCCTTTCCTGGGATCCCGTCATTCCCAGTGCTGGGCTGGCTCTGGCTCCCAGAGCGGTGTCACCCCAGGATGGACAGGCCGGGATTCCTTCCCCCCACGGCCTGGAATGGTTTGGGTTGGAAGGGACCTTAAGGATCACCTCGTTCCAGCCACAGGCGAGGATGTCACCCACTGTCCCAGGCTGCTCTAATCCCCATCCAGCCTGGCCTTGGGCACTGCCAGGGACCCAGGGGCAGCCACAGCTTCTCTGGGCACCCTGTGCCAGGGCCTGCCCACCCTCCCAGGGAGGAATTTCTTCCTGACATCTGATCCAAATCTCTCCTCTTTTAGCTTAAAGCCCTTCCCCCTTGTCCTATCACCACCTGCCATGGAAAAAGTCATTTTCCCACTTTTTTATAATCCCTCTTTAGGCACTGGAAGGGGCTCTGAGGTCTCCCTGGAGCCTCCTCTTCTCCAGGTGAACAATCCCAGCTCTCCCAGCCTGGCTCCAGAGCCTCCTGGGCATCTCTGTGGCCTCCTCTGGATGTGCCCCACCAGATCCACACCTTTCCCATGCTGAGGACTCCAGACCTGGGTGCTGTACTCCAGGGGGGTTTCACAGCCAGGATAGAGGGGGGAATCATCTCCCTCAGGGTGATTCTTAAGGATCTTTTCCAGCCTAAACAATTCTCAAGGTGCTGGTGGATCTCAGGACAGCCTAAGCAAGCAGGAGAATCCCCTCACACGGCTCTGACTGTCAGAGGAGTTGCAAGATGCTGTGGAAAGCCCTCCTGAGCCTTTCCTGTACCCTGCAAGTGCCTTTCTCTGCCTGGGAACGCTCACAGGGAGGCTCTGAGGGCTGGACCACCAGGACAGGCATTCCCAGAGGGAGCTGAGATGCAGGGATTGCCTGGCAGGCTCCTGGCTCTCAATGCCAGCTCTGTGCTGGCCTGGCCCTCCTGGCCACGTCCCAGCCCCACGGCCCCGCTCGGCCGGGCCGGGGTGGAGACGGATTCTGCTGCTGGGCTGGGGAGAGCCTGCCCTGAGCCACAGGGCCTGAGAGAAGGCAGGACCCAGCCCTGTGCACGGAGTAAACTCACAGCAGGGCCCTTCGTGCCCAGGGAAGCTCATCTCCCCCGGCCCTGGGACAGCGGCACAGGGACAGAGCCCTCCTTTCCCCACGGAGCGGGGTTTCCGTGTTCTTTCAGCTCGCTCTCCTTCCGCCCCTCTTTCCAAAGAGCCGCCTTTTGCTTCTCCAGCTCGGCAACGCAGACACGCGCACCGTGCCCTCTTTCACAGAGACTGTGGGGGTTTTTAATCCTTCCTGCTGTTCTCCACGAGCTGAAGTTGAAGACATTCAGGTTAAAAATGCGTGGCTGAGGTGTTTTTGTCCCGGACCCCCTCAGAAACCAGAGGTGTTGTCTCAGTGGAGCGGGATCAGCCTCCCGCAGGGGACAAAGGCAATTTAGGAGGAATTGAACGGCAGCTGTGACAGTGAACTGCTCCTCTTGGCTATAAGGAGACAAATCCCCTTTGCCCACACCCCTTCTGCCGTTCCTGCTCCCACTCAAGATTCCCTTTATTCCTGAGAGCAGCTTAACGTAAGTCCCGGCCATCCCAGGAGCTCCTCAAGGCTTTTTGCTCCCTGCCAAGTTTCCTCCAGCTCTCGGAGGGCAAACAGCAGCCACAGAGCCCCTTTTGTGCTCCGGGGCTTGGCTCCTGGTGCCCCCCAGGCCGGTGGGCAGGAGAGGTGCCCCGAGCCACGCGCGGAGGGCTGGCACAGCATCACAGCAGGCTTTGAGCAGCAGCTGCTGCTGGCTGTCCGTGGAAAGGGCACCTCACCCAGCCCAGGGCTGCCGAGGAGGAGGGACCTGCAGGGCAGGGCCTTGGCAGCACGGGGGAGCTGGGTTTGGGGGCTGGGAGGCTCTGGGGGATGGTGCTGGCCAGGGAACAGGAGATCGGCCGCGGCGGGGGCAGCTGGGTGATCCAGATCTCGGTTTGGAAGGCACAAAACACAGCACCGAGTGTCACTGGGTCCACTGAGGGGTGAAAATCAGAGCCCGGAGCTTCAGAAATGAGACTCCCTCACCCCTGTTCTCCCTGGGAGGGAAGAATTCCAATGCAGGCGCAGGGTGTGGACAGGACTCAGCTGGAGATGTCCCTGTCCCAGCTCCTCAGACCTCACCAAAACCTCCTCATTCCCTCCCCTCTGCCTGTGGGAAGGGACACAAGTGACTCCTGCATTGCGAAATCAGCTTTAAGGGATGCTCCTGTGCTCCTGTTCTGCTCCAGACTTCCAGGGGAGGAATGGAAACACCACCCAGGACCCTGCAATGACATCTGAACAACACCAGCTCCGGCCCTGCAGCCTGGAGAGGCACGAGGGGCCCCTGTGCTGCTGTGGCCTGGGGACATCTGTGGGCTGCTGGGACACTGGCTCTGCGTGGCGATGGCCACTGGGGTCTGTCCTGGGCCATAAAACCCATGAGGGGGGCACATGGGAGTCAAGGAAACCCTACAGTCACCCAGAGACAGATTCGGGTAATGGAGAACATAAAATCCACCAGGTGAGAACAATAAACCCTCTGCAATGGCTCCTTCTGCTTTCTCCCAGCTATTTCCTCTCCCTCAGTATTGTCCTGGGGTTGGTTTTTTCCCCACGTGTTCTTCTGACTTTCTCGATCGCTTTCCCAGTCTCTCCTTTTGGGTTTTTTCCCCCGTCCTTGTGTTTTTCCCTGCGACCCACAGCCCAGGTTCCATTTTCCCCTTGCCTGGCACCCGTGGCTGCAGTTTGTGCTCAGTGTCACAGTCCGGGCTGCAGTTTGCACGCACTGGGGATGTGCTCCCACCTCTTCCCTGCCCTTCTTTTTGGGAGAAAAAAAATATTATCTATGGTTTTCCTTAGTGGCACCTTCACATTAAAAAATTCCATGCACTTACCTAAGTCTTACCTAATGCCCTTTTCCGTGTCAGGCCGTGGGACACGCAGGGATGGTGATCCCAGTGCTGCCCATCCCTGTCCTACATAAACCAGGGCTGGAGGAAGAGCCCAGGATCTCAAACCTCTCCAGAAACATCTGCAGAGAACGAGAGGACAGCACATTTCACCCTCTCCTGCAGCACCTTCTCCCCTGCCCACTCCCTTGGGATATCCCACCGAGGGGGGAGCATTCCAGGAGGGAAACCTTCCTTTATATTCCCTGGTGTTTCCAGCCCTGCCAGGACTGTGTTTATTTATTTATGAATGAGAGGTGGGGCTGTGAGCTCCTGGCTGGGGTGAAGCAGGGCCTGAAAAGCCACGCAAAGGGCTCCTGTTGCTGCAGGGACCAGAACAGCAACACCCAGCCCCAGCAGGGCATGGATTGGTTCAGAACAACGCTCTGGGAACAGAACTCTGGGAAGAGCAGGGTATTTCTGCTCTCCAGAAGGTCCTTATGGGCAACATGTGCCATGCATGGTTCTCCCAGCACTGCTGGAAACCCGCAGTGATTCTCCAGCCTCTCTCTCCCCGCATTCACATGGCCTCCATCAATCCCAGGAGTGGATCCCAGTCCATTCCCTCTGCAAATTTCCCTCCTTCCCTGAGCTTACCTCTCCATTTCCTCTGTTTCTTGTGTTGGGAGACTCTGTTGGGTCCCATGTGGGACCTGGGGATCCCTCCTGGCCACGCTGGCAGGAGCAGCAGCCGCTTTCTTATGAAAATATCACTCGCTTCTCGCAGCCAGCGACCATCAGGAGGAGAGGAAACAGCCTCAGGCTGTGCCAGGGGAGGTTCGGGCTGGATATCAGGGAAAATTTCTTCACCAGAAGGATTGTCAAACACTGGCACAGGCTTGTCACCATCCCTGGGGCGTTTGGTTGGACTCGACGATCCTGAAGGTTTCTTCCAGCCTAAATGATTCTGTGATTCTACGAAAAACATTTAAAATAAAGCTGGGGAAGCTTCCAAAATGAATTCCCTGTTCCTATTGCCCTCCGAAACCTCAGGTCTGAGATTCCCTGCCTGGGGGAACCTGCCAGGCTGGGGAACATCCCAAAGGATGGGGTAGGGACACAGTGGCCGTGCTGGGGGCTGCAGCCAGGTGTGCAGCACACCAAATCCTGGGAAAAGCCCAAATCCCAAAAGCAGCTGCTCCTGGCATGGCCCAGGGGACAGGGACAAGGACAGGGACCAGGGGTGCTGCTCCTGGCACAGCCCAGGGGACAGGGACAGGGACCAGGGGTGCTGCTCCTGGCACAGCCCAGGGGACCACGCAGGGACAGGGACAGGNCTCTGCTCCTGGCACAGCCCAGGGGCACAGGGACAGGGACAGGGGCTCTGCTCCTGGCACAGCCCAGGAGGACACGCAGGGACAGGGACAAGGGTGCTGCTCCTGGCACAGCCCAGGGGACAGGGACAGGGACCGGGGAAGGGACCGGGGACGCTGAGCCGGGCGGGGATCCCGGCTGGGGACAGAGCGGGGGTCGGGAGCGGGACCCCGCAGCCCCCGGGACCCGGAGCGCCCCTTCCCCGGGCCGGGGGCCACTAGAGGGCAATCGTGGAGTGTCCCACGCCCGGAGCGCCGGGAGCGGCCCGGGAACGAGGGATGCGCAGGGGATGGGCAGCGGCTGCTCGGGGGCCGCAAGGACACGGCAGGGCACCTGTCTGTCCTAAAGTTTAAAACAAAAATTCAGTATTTTCGAACTCTGCTCGGTTTAAGCGCTGCAGGTGGATAAGGGGGGACCTTCAGGATCCCTGCGGGCACTCACAGGGTGTCGCAGCTCAGCCCCGACACAAAGCAGAGGGTGCAGCCCCAGCTGATTAAGGTAATTTAGGGAAAACCTGTTCCTGGGGCAGGCAGGTGTCAGCAGTCGGTTCCTTGACAGAAATATTGGAGCTGCCCTCTGTAGTGGGGTCAGACCCTTCCCCCGAGTACCAGAGCGAGAGGAAACAGCCCCAGGCTGCACCAGGAGAGGTTTAGATTGGATAAAAGGGAAAATTCTTCACCCAAGCCCAGGCAGTGGTGGTGGAGTCCCCATCCCTGCAGGGATTTAAAAGTTGCATGGGTGTGGCACTTGGGGACATGGGCTCGTGGTGGCCTTGGCAGCGCTGGGATGACTCTTGGACTTGATGCTCCCACCGGAATGGTCCTGTGATTCTATGGTCTGCCTCTGATCTTCCCAGGGATGCATTCCCGTGCCCCCGCACCCCATCCCCCCTCCGCAGGATGTTCCCTCTGCTCCTAAGCTGCTCCGAGGGACCCTTTGGGAAAGCATCTGCTCTGCTCCTTCTCTCCAGCCCGTCCTCGGTGGCACAGAGGGGCTCCTGGAGAAGTCCCGCAGCCCTGCTGGGTTTGCTTGGCCGGTCCCAGCTCCGTCCCCTGCTCCGGGCGCTTCCCCCGGGTGCCAGCAGCCCCTCCCTTTATCAGGCTGGGGCGGTGGGAGATAGGCGGCGAGGCTGATAAGCCCTCAAGTGGCAGCGTGCTGTAAACATTCCCACTGGTGCTGTTAGATTAGAGCGCTGGGAAAATGCCTGCAGCCCCCGGGCCACCAGCGCAGCCGGCTGGGGCTGGGGGGCTGCGGAGCGGCTGAAAAGCGCCGAGGGAGGAGCTGCGGAGGAGCTGCAGTGCTCCAGGGCACGCTGGATGCTGCCCCCAGGGAAGCGGGGCTTGGCAGGGGCTCCCCAGGACTCCTCGGAGAGCTGGTTTGGCATCCGAGCCCGCAGCCAGCTCCGTCTGCATCCAGAGGCTTCGCTGCCTGTTTTGCCCAGATGGAAGGAAATCTCACTTCTCCCTCCCTCCATCCCCCAGGAATTCTGGTATCCAGCAGTCTCAGCTGGCTGGAAGCTCTGGCTGGGGGTTTTCACATCTACCTGGAGGATGGCACAGAGATAAAGGCTGTTCTCCTCCTTCCAGAGGAACCTGTACCCCTTTAATCCCCTTTTCCCCCATGAAACCAGCCCATCCCAAGCAGCTTCAGCACACTGCTGCCTCTAGTTTGGAGTGGGGTAGGGAGGGCAAACCCTTCCTGTCCTCGGGGCAAAGGTGCTCTTTCCTTGTGATGCCTCAGGTTCTGGCTTTTATATTTTTAAATCCTGTGCTGCCTGGTGTGTGACTGTGGAGTTTCTTGGAGCCTGTTGGCTGCTGCTCTCTTGTGCCACACAGACACAACAAAGCCTCTCCCAGCTCGTTGTTCAAGGACACTCAGGCTGTCCCAGGCCCAAAAGGTGCAAACCAGGGCCTCTGGAGAGAGGGAGAAATGGAAGAAATTCCATCATTAGCTCAAGTTTGAATTGGCAAATTGATGCTGATATGCAAATGAACCAAAGCTATCAAAGTGTGAAGAACTCGTGACTCGGGGCCCAGCTTGGGGTCCAGCTTGGATGTGGCCTTTGGCTCCCCAGGGTGCACCTTTCAAATAAATATCCACTTTTATCCCCTTACTCCTGTCTGGTCTCTGTTTCCAGGTAGCCACCCAAGGCATCACTTGCAGCAGCTCCTGTGCACGGGCTGAGCCGGAGCCGGGACCCTGCTCCCACCGAAATGCCTCAGGATTCCGGTTTGGAAATGCCCACGGTCGTCACAGCTCTGCCGAAGGAGCTTTGTCACAGGGGTGACGCGGCCAGTGCGGCCTGGTGGCCGGTGCGGGGTGCAGGAGCAGTCCCTGGGAAGGAGGGGACGTGGTTCCAGCACTCCCACGAGCACTGGGCACAGCAGGAAGCAGCAGTCCCTCTCTCCCACCCCATTCCTGTGTGTCCCTCCTGACCTGCTGGGCATCAGCATCGCCCCGCACCTCCAGCTGCGAGGGTGAACACCCTGGCTGAGGAAAGCTCTCCATCCTCCTTGTCCCGTTCCCCTGAGAAGGAAATTCTCCGTGTCTCGGGAATACCCACAGCTCTGGGAGCTCGGTGCTCAGCAGAGCGGCCGCAGCTGCCCTCCAGAGCCGCTCGGAGGCAACATTCCCTCCTCTCCCACTCCCAGCAGCTCCCCGGCCTTCGGGCAGCTTCCAGAGCTCACAGCCAGGCAGCGCCGGGCCCTGCAACCTCCCGCTCCCACTTTCTCCCTGATATTTCCACAGTGAGTAAATCTCCATCCTTTTAGGGCTCTCAAATCGATTATTTTTACATTTGCAGTGGATTCCCTGGCCCTGTTATTAATGAAAACCTCCAGGAAAGCTCCTCAAATACAGCTTTGACTTTCTGCCCAGGACCTGTGGACAAGGAGAAAAAAAAAATCAGGCAACATTAATAAAGCAGGAGGTTTCTATTAAGTCTGAGGGACTGGACTCTCTGGCTTTCTTGGATGCTGAAATCCTCTGGTGCAGGATAAATCTTATGCACTTCATTTTCCCAATCTCTCCTTCAATATATTTTAGGAGAACGCTGCAGTATCAGGGTAAGTAACGCCCCAACTGCAGCGTGGGGTCTGCAGGGCGGCCTGGGGTCAGCCTGTGGGCTGGGGCATCCTCCACCGTGGCTGTGGTGGGCTCGGCCCTCTCTCCCTAATCAGGGGGCCGAGCCCGGGGAGGCTTTAATTAGCTGCGAAAACAAATAACGAGCGTCCCCTGCGAGGCTGGGGAAGGAAGCGGGTGAGTGTCTGTGCATGAGGTCACTGAACGCGCAAACCTCTGCAGCCAGCACCACCTCGCTGGGAGCAAACCTGCCCCGGGTCTCTTCCCTCGGAGCGGGACGCGCTTCCCGCCCGCCTGCGAGGCAGCTTTCCCTCTGCGGGCTCTGCTGCTGCCTTTGCACAGCACCTGCTCCTCCCAAAGACGCCGGATTTTCTTGGGAAAAGCTGTTACCTGGCAGCGTGCAGGCAGAGAACGGAGCAGGTCCACGGGGTCAGGCTGGGAGATGATTCCCCTCTGCTTTTATCCCTTGGAGCGCTTTGCGGAGCGCCCCGAAGGCGAGTTAATGCAGCAGCTCCGGCACAGCGAGCGCCTCGGGGCCTGGCTTCACAGCCGGGGCTCGCACGCAGCCCCCGCGCCGATGGAGGCTGGGAGCGGGGCTTTTCTCTGGATCCTGGCACCTCCTTCCCCGTGGGGGGCCGGGGAGGGGCTGCCGTGCCCGCACAGAGCACAGGGAGCAGGCCGCTGCCTCAGGCCGCTCTGGCGAACGAACACAAAGGAAAGCGCTCCTTGCTGAGGAGCAGGAGCTGGCGTGTTCAGAGCGGCCCGTGCGGGCGGCTGTAAGCCAGCAGCGCTCCTGGGGGCTATCGTGACGGTGCCAGCGGCAGAGCAGCCTTTTCCTGCCCGGAACGACAGCGCCAGGCCCAGAGCGCAGAGGCAGCAGAGCTCAGCCCGTGCAGGGCCCGAACCCCAGCGCCCAGGAGCGGAGGCTGCTCAGCGGTGCCAGAGTCACCTTAACGAGGCCAGTGGAGCTCCTAAGGCAGCTCTGGGGCTTGGGAAGCCGACGGCGAGGGGTTCTGGCCCGGAGCTGGGAATGTAGGGCTGGAAGGCACCATTTGGATGATGGAATATCCTGAGCTGGAAGGGCCCCACGGGGATCATTGCTCCAACTCCTGATCCTGTCTCTGCCCAGACACCCCAACAATCCCACCCTGGGCATCCCTGGCAGCGCTGTCCAAACGCTCCTGGAGCTCTGGCAGCCTCGGGGCCGTGCCCATTCCCTGGGGAGCCTGGGCAGTGCCCAGCACCCTCTGGGGGAAGAACCTTTCCCTGCTCTCCAGCCTGACCCTCCCTGGCCCAGCTCCAGCCGCTCCCTGGGTGCTGTCCCTGCTCACAGGGAGCAGAGCTCAGTGCCTGAGCGACAGGCTCCGATCCACTGGCTCTGTTTTCAGCCAACCCAAGAAACCAGAATTTGTCCTCCTGTCAATGAAGGGCATCCTCATAGCGCTCGTCCTCTCTGCCCTCCACCCTATGGATCCTCACAGGGCAGCCTCAGCCCTGCCTGGGGGAGATCCATCTCCTGCTTCTACTGGAGATAAGGGTCTGAGGATGATGACAGGCTGAGAGAAGAGAAGGTTGAGTGGAGGCCTCAGAACAGCTTTCCAGGATCTGAAGAGGCTGCGAGGAAGCCAGAGAGGGACTGTTCATCAGGAACTGGAGTGAGAGGACAAGGGGGAATGGCTTCAAACTGACAAAGAATAGGGATAGATGGGGTATTGGGGAGGAATTGTTCCCTGGGAGGGTGGGCAGGCCCTGGCACAGGGTGCCCAGAGAAGCTGTGGCTGCCCCTGGATCCCTGGCAGTGCCCATGGCAGGGGTGGCACTGGATGGGCTTTAAGATCCCTCCAAACCCACGCTGGGATGCCTTGAACAGCTCCCATCCTTGGCGGATGAGGTGTGAAATGAGGCCCCAGGCAGAGGACAGAGCTTCAGGTGTTTCCCTCTGCAGGCTCTTGGAAGCTCTGCGAGGAGCTGGGTCCCGGATCCCCCGGCTCCATCCCCTCTCCGTGGTTTTACAGGGCCTGGCAGCACTCAGGGCAAATTCACTCGAGTGAGTTTAGGGGAGGGGGCAGAGAGAAAGCTCCTGAGTGGCCAAGTGTAATGAGCACAGCCACGAGCGCTGGGCAGGACGCTCACACAATAACGTGGGGTAGTTATACTTTTACCAGCCCGGTGGGACCTTGGCAAGTAAATCAGATTTCCCTACCCCGACCCAAATAAATGTCCTGAAGTGGAAATAACAGATTGCCTTTGCCTGAAATCGCCGTGTGCTCATTGCAGGGGACACCAGTGAGCAATCCTCACCTCTCTGGACCACTCACGGCTTCCGCCTCTTCTCCCTGAGCTCTGTAAGGAACCACTAATCCCAGTTCCACCAGAGCTGGGGGCAAATTTCTATCTGGTTCACAAGTTTTCAACAATTCTTCAGCCATTAAAATGCTGAAAAGGATGGGTGGGCAGAGTCCACATTCTCTGAGCCTCCTCAGAAAAATCCTTGCCCACATTCCAGACCCAGTTCCTGAAATGCCCCTCCTTTGGGAATAGACACAGGGGAGCAACCCCCAGAAAAGGAATCCTCACCCCACACACACCAACCCCCAACCTCTTCCTCCTCTTCCTCCCATGGCAGGGTACCTTTAGGGCCACATTCTCATTAGGACTGTCCCTCTTGCTCCTTTCCACGTTGTCTGGAGCCACCAAACCACAAAGCTGCAGCAGAATTATTTCTTACCCTGTCCTACTCGTCCAACCAAGTTCCTCCCTGGTGCTGCTGGAAGGGACATTTCATTTCTCTGCAGGTGTGGGTTTAGTAGGATGACCAATGGCTGTTTGAAAACGATGGTTGAGGTCCCAGGGATGGAAGTTGTTACCTCAGGCATCCTTTGAAATCTTCAGGAGCTCTTTCAAGGCCCTCAGTATGAGAGGCCAAGGATTGAAGGATTAAAGTGGTTTCCTCTGTGCTGTGTGGAGACCTCAGATGGTTCATCTGGGGCTGGTGTCCCCTGGCCCTCCCAGGGGCTGCTGAGGGGTCATTGTCTCAGTTCAGGTTCCGTGGCACTGACACCAGGAACAGCTGTCAGCCCCTCTCGTGCCCGGATCAATAACGTCCCAGCCTCGGCGCTCGATGGCATCAATTATTTATCTCTAATTGGATGGGATTCCTCCTTGGTCCCGGCCAATCAATTAATGAGTATTTGCCACCAGAGCTCCTGGTGCCCTCCGGAGATGCTTGTCACAGCAGCACCAGTGGGAGCTGGGGCGGGAAAGGCTGCGAGGAGCGGATGGGAAATCTCCCGGGGCCCTTTCCTTGCGGGACAGGCTGAGTGGCCATGGCTGCTGGGCAGCTGAGCTGGGAGAGGGCTGCACAAAACCTTTGTTCTCCTTGCAAGACCCTTCCTTGGAAACTGAAGCTCCTTGAGGTCCGTGTGGAATGGGGAGAAGTCTTGAGTCACAGAATCCCAGAATGGTTTGGGATGGGAGGGACCTTAAAGCCCATCTCGTTCCAATGTCCTGCCAAGGGCAGGGACACCTTCCACTGTCCCAGGCTGCTCCCAGCCCCGTCCAACCTGGCCTTGGGCACTGCCAGGGATCCAGGGGCAGCCACAGCTTCTCTGGGCACCCTGTGCCAGGGCCTCCCCACCCTCCCAGGGAACAATTCCTTCCCAATATCCCATCTAGCCCTGCCCTCTGGCAGTTTGAAGCCATTCCCTGTGTCCTGGCACTCCAGGCTCTTGTAAAAAGTCCTTCCCCATCTTTTCTTTGAGATTCCCTTCAGGTCCTGGAAGCCAGCATTTTCCACTCTGCATTTGCACCGCTTCCACCCCTGCTGTTACAACCTCCAGCCCCTTTCCCAGGGCAGTAGCCGTCGTTCCTATAACTGAAGGATCCCTGCCAGGATACTCTCCCACGGATGCGCACTTGGGCAGCAGGGATCCCCTGCACGCCAGCAGCTGCCTTTGATAATGAAGGATCTTTGGGAGCTTAAACGTTCTCCTTCTGAGCTCTGACAATATTTAAGCATGTGTTAACAGTTTAAAGAAGCAACCCACCAGAGGAAGTCTCATTTGTCAGGAGCAGTTGCTCGAAATTTCATCATAACTGAATTAAGGCAGCCCAGAATGGAGCGGGTTGGGGCGAAGACAGGAGCACTGATGGATGGTTCACACCAGCTGCTCAAACGGGCCTTTGAAAGCTCCTCGAGCTGAGGTTCTGCAGATCAGCGGCCCCAGCTCCTGAGGGAAGCGGGGCAGCTCCAGGAAGGCAGGAAGGGATTTCTGGACCCTTGTGCAGAGCCACACATCAGCACAAAGCCGGCCAGCAGCGCTCCTTGTCCTCCACAGCATCCTTGGGAAATCAAAGCGCGGCTGCCACGGGTTGCGGTGGCTGGGGAGGCTCAGAAACCACCTTCACTTCAGATAGAAGAAAATCCACCATGGCAGCTCCAGGAGATCCTCATGGTTGTGCATTTGTAGCCACAAGGCCATGAGATGCCTTGGGAGCCCTAATGTTCCTGATCCCTTGTTCTCTGGGGGACTGAAATAGCTTGGAGAAGCCAAGGAGCGGTCCTGAAGAGTTGTTTAAATGTTGCTGCAACTGCTAAACCTCAGAATCAGCAAATACACTGCAAGGAGGTTTTCCTCCAGCCTGTAAACCAGGAGGGCCATGGGGTTTGGCTACTCACCAGGCCAGGCAGGGGACAAAATCAGGAAGTCCCTCCTGAAGTCATCCTCAGGTTGAGTTCACCTGTCAGAGGAATCTGAGCAAGGCGAGGGCTTTTTGGGGCAGCCAGGGCAGGGCAGGGCTCGGTGCAAGGTGGGAGAAATGGCACAAAGTTCCTTTATTGCTCTGGGTTCGTTAAGAACCAAAGTTTTTTGCTATGACTGCATTGAGATGAGGATATTTGAGAACTTCAAAATGCAGGAAACGGGATCTTCATGCTGTGGTGTGGAAGTGGCACGGGTTAAACCTGGTGTGCCGTGCAAAGAGCTGCACCAGCGTGGGAAGAGAGCACTGGGAACAGGCAGGAAAAAGGGAAGAGCCCCAGCCAAGCCCCCGTGGGTGGGCACACCTGGGACCTGCTGCTCTCGGTGCCCCGTCCTCACCAGCTCGGTCCAGCGGCTGCCCCGCGTGGTTGTGGCCCATCAGCACTGAGCACCTCCAGCAGGGCAGGACATTTTTCTCCCTTTGGGGGAGTATCCTCTCTGTGCCATCCTGAAGCTCTTTAGCACCCTCGGCAGCCTTCCCCAGCTGATTTCCAGCAGATGTGGTGCTAATGAGTAACACTGTAATCTCCGTGCCTTAATATAGTGCTGGGGGTGATAAGTCAGAAATTGCTGTCATCGTTGGGGCGAGGACGATCTGGTCATTGTTCAGAACTGTCCTCCTCTGGTGATTACATCAAGGGCAGTGCATTTTCTCCCATCTACTCCCACTCTGCTTCCAAATTTAAAGCTATTCAGCCATCAGACACTTCTATTTTTCTAAGGGCTTAATGAGAGGCCGGGATGCAGATGTTCAGATAAAGCCCTGACAAATTGCAAGTGGAGGAGCCACGTTCAGCTTGACCAATTAGGGGATGCAGGGCAGGAAAGGGCCCCAGCAGCTCTGCTAAGCCAGCTGCCACCTCCACGTGGTGGAGAGGGCAGAGAGGATGGCTCAGAGCCCAAGCAAATATTGCCACTCAAAGCTGAGAGCTGCAGATTAAATCCAGGGCTCGGGGAGGGAGCAGATGGGTGAGGGGATGTCCTGGTTCCTGCACTGGCATCTGGGACAGGACCACACTGGGATCACTGGATTTAATCAGCAGAGCCCAGCCAGAGCGGGCAAGGCCCAAGGGGAAGCTGCCTGGCAGAGGGTGGTTGGGCAGGGTGGGCATCACGGTGGGGCTGTGCAGCTCCCACCTTCGGAAAGGTTGGGAACGGAGGCCCATTCCCAGCGTCAGCGCTGCCAGGGTGGGCCTGGGGACACCACAAAGCCCAGGCGAAGATTGCAGACTCCTTCCTGCTGTTAGAGGGTCTGAGGAACATCCCACGGGGCCCACAGAATCACAGGATTGATCCTGAAGCCCTCTGAGATCATCACATCCAACCATCCCCCAAGGCCACCACTAACCCGTGTCCCCAAGTGCCACACGGCGTTTAAATCCCTCCCTCCCTTTCGAGTCCCTGCTGATCCCACCCCTGCCCTGGGCAGCCTGGCCACTGCCTGACCACCCTTTCAGGGAAGGGAAATTTCCTAATATCCAATCTAAGTGTGCTCAGGAAGGGAATGGTGGAGCTGGAATGGGACAGGAATGGCAGCCTGAGCATGGGGAAGGGAGAAGCAACGAGACACAGGAGGAAGCTTTTCCTAGGAGAGAGGATGAAGGGTGGGAAGGCAGCCTGGGAGTGACAAAAACTCCGGCAGTTCTGCTCTGGAAGAAGAGTGGACGAGTTGGGGGCAGAGCAGGAGAGAGGGCAGGGGTGAAGTGCCAGGTGTGAGATCATTCAAGCAAAAGGAAACATCCCAACACCTGCCTTAGTGGCTGCAGGCAGCTGCATCCATCAGGCCGTTTAATTCCAGCACCTGGAGAAGCACGAGGCTAGGAGGGACCCCTGGAGATCTCCAGTCCTTGTCCTGCCAGCTTCCAACATCCCCGTTTCATCCTCCCCGAGAGCCTTGGGAGGAGGAAATCCACCTGCAAGCAGCTCTAGGGGACATCCCCCCTCTTCTGCATCTTCATTTGTACATCACCACACAGAGTCCTGGGCCCAGATGAATCCTCTTCCCAAACTGCAGAGTGATCCTGGAAGGCAGCTGTTAAAATCTCCCTGTGCAGGCTGCCCAGGGCACGGGCACAGCCCCACACCTGGCAGGGACCAGGAAGTGTTGGGACAACGCTCTCGGGGATGGTTGGGCTGTGCTGTGCAGAGCCAGGAGTTGGATTTCAGAGATCCCCGTGGCTCCATTCCCGCTCAGGATATTCTGTGAGTCCGTGCTGGCAGGGCTGGTAAAGGCAGGACGATGGAGGAGCCAGCAAACACAGCTTAGAAATGCCTCTGCTCCCTGGGGTCTCGAGAGAGGTGCAGCTCCAGCCACCTCCCCCAGTGCTGGGGAACTGCTGGCTGGGCTCCTTCTCCCGGGCTCTGCTGGACAGCTAAATCCCACCCTAAGCTCATGAAATATCGCCTGCTCTTTATTCCTGGATCTGCTGCTGGCCAGAGCCGGCATCTCTGTGGCTCCTCTTCCCTCCCTGTGGTGTTTGGAGCTGGAATAGCCCTGCTGGAGCGGGTGAAAACGCGGGGGTAACTCAATCTCGCTCGCTTGGTGTCACATGGGATAAAAAGGGGGCCCAGAGCCTGAGGCTGGGGCTGTAAATTTTCCACCAGCACCGTTCCTGACGTCCTGCTCAGGCATTTCTGCTGCATCCCTTCCCTGCTCCCACCACGGGACTGTGCTGTCCCTGGGCCTTGCTGACCCAGGCCTTCCAAAGGAGCTGAGTGAGCGGGATTTAATTCCACAGATAGTCTGGCAAGGGCGAGATGGCTTAAGGGAAAGGCAGGGAAAATAGGACAGCCTTTGCTTTAGCCCAAGGAAAAGGGAGGGAGGGATGTTTGATACAGAGAGGGGAGGGAAAAGCCCAGCAGCTCTCACCCCTGGCTTGGGACAGCGTGGGAGACACCCCCGGGAGAAGGCAATTATTTAAATTAACAAATGGCTTCATTATAACCTGGGAGTAAAGAGCCTCTGCCTCGCCTCCGGGGCTGCTTTTCCACCAGTTTGTGAACACAGGGATGTGAATCCCAAGCCTCACCCGCTGCCAGCTCTGTGCCCTTCCTTGGCTGTCCATTTTCACCCCCCTTGTCCAGGAACAAACCCACCCCACGCCAGGCCGCTCCTTGTCCTCAAAGTGGCCGGCGGGGAGGGAGCTCTGGGGTGCTCAGCCGGGGTTTGGGACATCACAGCTCCGTTCCCGGGGCTCCCACAAACACCTGCTGCAGGCTGGGGGGGCCAGGCCTGCTCCAGCAGCTCCAGGGTGGGGATGGCACCCATGGGGTGACACCCCCGCTCCCGGGCTGGAGGCCCAGTGCCATCCCAGCACCCAGGATGGCAAAGAAAGGCTCCTCTGCTGGGAATAGAGGCTGCAGCTCCAGGTGGGATCAGGCTTTGCAGCAAACTCTCCCAAAAGGAGTTGTTGCAGCAAAGGTTTTCGTTTCCAAGTAGAAGAAAAAAAAAACCTGTGGAAAGCCCCATGATTTTTGTCTAGAACAGATTTTTTTTGGTCGTTTGAGGTTTTCCTGGCGGACCCACACAGGGAAGGGGATGGCACTGCCCAGTTCAGTCATCCAAGTTACCGAGCAGAGGAGTTACGGGCTGGGGGACCCTGGATGGATGAAGGGGGGAGAGACAGAGACCCCATTTCAGAGCTCCCCAGCTCCCTAACACCTCCCTCACATCCTTGTGCTGCCCAAAATCCCACAGGCACAGCTTCCGCCCCTCCCAGGGACCCCATCCTGCATCCCTGGGAACCAGAGGAGCCAGAACCAACCCCGGCCTTCTGGAGGAGGTGAACGCCTCTCCCTCCCCTCCTCCCCTCCCTCCTCACCATCCAGTGCTGACTCCTGCCTTGGGTTCCCCAAATCCTGCAAATCCCTGGCTGCAAATGGTGCTCAGAGCCAGGAGCTGCCTCCTCTCCAGCCCAGGAAGAGGAGGAAACACAGCCCTCCTCCTCCTCCTCCCTTTTTCAGCTCCCTATTCCCCATCTGAGCTTTCCTGCGGCCGTGGCAGAGATCCAGGGCGGGGATGCTCCACACCTGCCTCTGGCATCCTCCCGTCATTATCCTGCCTGGAACCAGGGAGGGAGCAGGGAGGTTGGATGTCCCGAATCACACCATCTCCATGGCTTTGTGCTGAAACATCCCACGACATGCTGCAACAAACAGGCAGACAAATAGCTGGGTTAAAATGGGATCCCCACGAGCTGCTTTGGGCAGGAATTATCTCAGCAGAGTTATCCCTGATACTCACCCCTCCCTCTGCTTCCCTGGAAAATGGGAAAGCCCTGAGCCAGCAGCTCCCGATTTGTGGTGCTCCATGACAGAGACCACAGGCGTCAGGGGAGCTGGTTCTAAACCCTTCCTTAACAGAGACACGGGTGGCAAAGTGGGCTCAGCCCCAGATTTGACCTCCAGCTCCAGGAAAATGATATTCCAGGTCTTCTTCCAGAGCCTAAATACCTTTTAGCACCTGGAGATGCACAGGTTGCACATTAAGTGGGAGAAAGAGGCACATTCCTGCCCCAGCATCTCCTGCTGCTGCAGGAAAACCTTCAATCCCCAGAAATAAACATCTCCACGAGCTTTCCTTGGTCTCGGATATGGGCACAGCTTTGAATTCCTAAAGGTGATGCTGCTTTGCCAGCCAAAGGGCTGGAAAACAGGAGCTTGACTTCCAAGGGGTTGGTAAAAGAGGAGTTTGATTTGATGTCTCTTGTTCCTCAGTCAAATCCTCAAGTCTCAATCAATCAGTTTAAATGAGGATTATTTCTGGAACGTTTACAACTTCACGCTGTAATGCCATGAACCCTTTTGTAGCCAAAACCTCAAACCATTCTGGCTCAAAACCAATCTACCCAAAATGTAAAAATGTGAGGCATTTTCCTCACCATCTTTCTTGTTCTTCCCTCCAAGGAGAAACTCTTCCCTAGAATTAAACCCCTGCCCTGCTGTGTTGGTGAAGAGGGAGTGTTCTCACTTGTTGCGAATCTCCAGGATTTTAATTTCATGGCATTACACTTTATTTTAAGAGCATTTTTGCAGTTTTCAGGTGGCCATATGCCCTCACCATGAAAACCATGAGCTCACCCTGAGCCACTCTGGGTCCTCCAGTACAGACTTTTATATTTATTCTGTGGAGGAAGGTGAAGCTCTGGCTGGCCTGGAGCTCCCCTCCCTTCATCCCTCTCCAAGTTGTCCAGCTCTTCCAAGGTAGATTCCCAAACCTATATGCATGAACTGCCAAGGTACTGGGAAAATAACACCCTACAAACCCCCCCTTATTCCTCAGCACCCCCTTTCCCCTCTCTTTTCCTGCTGCTCTGTGCAGCCAGGGCCTTTCCACACCGCCTCTTCAGCTTCCAGCTGCTCCAAATCTTTTCCTGGGGGGTTTTTAATGGAAATGAAGACATTCCCCCCACTTCTTTCTTTCAAAACGCTTCCCACTAAAATCACCCCGGGTGGTGAAAGCCTGGGCCGTGGTGCCCATCAGCAGGAGCAAGGACAACAGTCGGGCCTCCCTCCATCCGTCCCGGCCGTTCCCAACTCCCGAGGAGCCGGGAAGAGGGTGCAGAGCACCACGGGCTGCTCTGGAAGCCCATTACTGTTTTATGGAGGTCACCCTCACCTAATTATGCCACTGTTCCTCCCAGCCCCGGCCTGACCCTGCTGATCCTGGAGCGGATTAACATGTCCTGGTCACTTGAGCGTGTGCTGAGCGGCGGCTGCGGGCGGCCGGCGGCCCGAGGGCTGCCTGCAGCTCCGTGTTATTCTGACCTCGGCCGTTTTTTTCCGTGGCCAGGCCTTGGAGGACCTGTTGAATGGGGCTTTCATTCGGCTGACCCCCGGGGTCAGCTGTTTTCGGAGCATGAAATATGGCTGCGGGTGGACAGGAGGGAAGAGATAAACTCGGCTGAGGAGCCTTAACAGGCCAATGAGCCGTGACTAATGATGATTGGGGTTTGTCTTTCCAGGCCGTAATTTATTGGGCTGCTGACCACTTAGTGCACTGCTTGGGGAATTAACTCCTTCGGGGCAGTAGCTCTGCCCATTTGGGATTTATCTGCTCGTCCTTCCCCGCTTTTGCGGGGCGAGCAAACATTTCTCCCTGCATCTTTCCCTGCTGGTACACACGCTGGTTGTTTCCTGGTCTTTTTACCCCATGTCCCCCCAAAAAATGCTTCTTGCAGCTTTCCTCTGGGCAGATTTCCCATCACCCCAGCTTTTTCTGCAGGCAGAAAAGGGGCCACGGGTCCCAGTGACCCTTCTGGGCAGGCCCGTGGTGGCTCCTGCCTGGCAGGCGGGTGGCACGAGCCACCAGTGCCCCAACAAAAGAGCTGGCGTGTCAAACACGGCTCTTACATCTTCATCAGGGGCTCCCAAAGCGCGCAGCTCTCTCCTGGGAGGACGGCCCCAGCCCGAGAGCACGTTCCCGGCAGCACCACCATCCATCTCTGTCATTCCCGGGCAGATGGAGATGGACAGGGATTCTCTGGGATGGCTGCTGTGGCAGCAGCCTGTGGTCAGCAAAATGTAAACTCAGCACTCTGAGATCCAAGCCCCAGTTTTGCCCTTTTGTCTCCTTAACATTCAGTTTTTGGAGGGGTTCATTGGAAAAATTTGGATTTCTTGCTCTTTAGAAGAGTTGACACCACGAGGAACTCCTCGGCAGTGTTATTTCATTTTGTGGAGGGACCTGTGTCTTCTCCAGCATCCTAAAAATGGGATGATAGAAATCAGAGTTACTTTAATGGCTAAATTCTGCCTTTGCCTGGGTGTGGTTAAGGAGGCTCATTTAGTTTTCAAGTGCCTCAGTTTCCCCACCTGAAAAATCAGATGTGGGGGGAGGATGCTGCCGCTGCCAGTCCGTGGGGTGTGTTTGGGGATCAGCAGGGTGAAAAAGAGCCAGCAGGGAGGGATCTGGAGCAGGGAATGCTGCTCACCTTTCCTCCTGTCACCCCACACGTGCCTGGGCGCTGGTTGGGGTGCTGTCGGGTCCTGGGTTTTGGGGTGCTCAGAGCCAGCACTGCAGAGGAGAAATCCCAGCTTTGGGGGGAGCCCTGGGAGAGCCATTTTCAAACCAGCCCCAAACTGAATCAATTAATTGAATTATCAGCTGAGCCATATTTAAACACTGATCCCATAAATTGAAAGGAGAGTGGCCTCCTTTGGATAATTCCCCTTAAAAGCACAGAAAAAAAGATCTCAGAAGGCCTGGGGGGAGACTGGAAGAGCTCCCCACGGTCCAAATCTATTTCTGCCTTTAAAAAGCCGCAATCATTCACACATTAAGAGCCATCCTGCCAGAGCAATTCCACAGGAGCTACTCCTGCAGGAGAAATTCCCAGCAGCGGGGTCCTGCAGGATACAGGGATGTCAGCAGGGCCAAGGCTCACGGAGCAGGAGCCACCAGATGTCCCCAGGAGCTCCGCAGCCGGTGCGGCTGGCAGGGAGCTGGGCTGCGAACACACCCACAGGTGCCTCTCCATCCTTTTCCTGCCCTTCAGGAATGTTTCCCTGGACATTTGGGGCTGGTTTACAAGGACAGGCCATAAACCCGAGCCCTGTAATGGCAGAGGGAGCAGTGGCACAGCCCTGGGCGTGTTAATGCCCCACACCGGCCTGGCACTCCGCCAGTTTAATCACCCTGTAACTCATTAGTGCAAATTAAACCAGAGCCTCTCACCCCAGCCGGGCTCGCCGAGCACTCCCGGGCAGGCGCGGGATGGCTGCAGCTCCTCCTGTCACCACCTGGGAGAGGATTGCACTGGGAATCGGGGGCAGTTCAGCAAATGAGCCGAGGTTTAGCTCAGGTGAGGGGTTTGAGTTGGGCTTTGCAGGCAGTTCCGTGAATAAATGGGCTCGGCAGAAGGGTTCTGAGGAAGGTGTGAGTTTTACGTTAATATTCGTGGGACAAGCTGATAATAATTAAAAGAAATTGCAGGTAGAGCCTGGGAACTTGTGTTCATACCTCCACATTTCCAGAGTTCTTTCTAATTACTTTTTGGTAACTTAGAAAACAGCAGGGTTATTTATTTCTCTGCTCTTTTTTTTGGCAGAAAGAATAGATTCTGGAAAGAAAGGAAGCAACTGCCTCTTCCCCTGCCTAGGCAACACCCTGGCACCTCCTGGGCTGCCCTCCCAGCATCGTCCAGCCCGACATTCCAGCTCCTGTTTGATCTCCCCTCGCCAGAGCCCTTCCTGCCGCTGTCATTGTTATCACTGACCGGTGCCCGGGCAGGAGAGCCAAAATCCCCGCTGCTGCCCCAGGTGGGAGACCACACACGAGCAAACCTGTCCTGCCAGACGGGAGGGACGGGAAGGATGCTCAGATGGCTGAGGGATGGCAGCCGGTGTGGAAATAAAGATGTGAGAAACGTGAGACTGAGCCAGCAGAGAGGAGAGGGGGGAAAGTGCAGGGAGAAGGGGGAAAAAAAGGGAAAGCAGGCTGGGAAAGCGAGCTCGTGCATCCCGGGGTGGGTGCAGCCCCTCGGGGCTCTGCAGCCCCGCTCATTAGCCCGGACACGATCCAGCCTCGGCTGGCCTGGTGCAGGGTAAGAGGTCAGCAGCTCTGATAAAACAGAGCATCTCCAGCTCCTCCTGGGGGGTGAGACAGCTCAGACTGCGCTGGAGACGTCTCAGGGCAAACGGCCTTGCGGCCCCTGAAAAACACCACTGGCCACCGGGCTCAGCTCTGCTTTTGCCCCCCAAAATGGGCCCATTTGGGGCCAGATGAGCCTTGCAAAGAAAGGGGGCAGCTGCTTCTTGCTGTGCTGTCAGAGCTCGGCTTGGGGAGGGGGAGAGGGGCACCGTGGCCCTTTTGAAGTGATCCCGTTACCTGCTGTCACAGGGCCCTAATGGATGGGGAGATGGCTCCTGGCTGCGCCGAAATTCCCGGCCCGGCCTTGTAAAAGAGGAGCTGGATGTAAAAGAGAGGGGGAGATGTTTAACAGAGACAAGACCTGGCGATCAAGAGGAGAGAGGAGCATCCCAGCACATGAGCTTAACCCTTACAGCACCGATTTCTGTGCCTCTGGAAAGAAATCCCAGCACGGAGCAGAGCAGGCAGAAAATACCCTCCAAAAACGTCCCAGCCTGGGTTTGGGAAGGGGAAATCGAGTTTTTCCTACCCTGAAGCCTCTGCTCTCCTCTCCCATGCTCTGGGCAGCAGCTCCCAGCCCACAGGTGGGGTGTGAGTGGCTGGGAAATCATTAAGTGGGCTGCAGATGCGTTGGTGAGTTTGGATAAACAGCTCGCTGTTGTTCTGCACGTGGCGTTACTGTGGGAGCTGCTGAAAGGCCCGGGATTTATAGCCTTGGAAAAATGATTTATTTGGTTAAGCCCACAGCTGATCCAGCTGGGGAAACACCAGTGTGGGATCTCCCCTTGCTGCCTCAGAGCCACCAGAACCATGCAAGGAAAGGGAGAAATGCTGGGACAAGAAAAAGCCACAAAAGCTGCTGCTCACCACAGCGTGGGGATCTGTGCCCTCACACAGCCCTGGCAGTGTCCCTGGCCAGCCTGGACGGGGCTTGGAGCACCCTGGGATGGTGGAAGGTGTCCCTGCAGGGATGGCACTGGATGGCATTTAAGGTCCCTTCCCACCCAAACCATTCCATGATTCTGTGATGATTCTGGGATTCATTTGGGCGCAGACCCAGCCAATCCTTCCCGTTTCCTGTATGAGCACAAGCAGCCTGGGGATCAACAACCTCTGATCCCAAAGCACACCCTCAGCAGACAACCAGCAGCCACTTTCTGGCTCTCCAAGCTGTCCCAGGTCTTTCGGGATCACTCCTTTGATCCCTTTTTTTCCTGGGCAAAGTGGAACCTGGGCTGGCTTGGGGCAGATCTGCTTCTCCCCTCTCCCACCCACTGCACCCTGGAGGCCTCCAGCGCCTTCACGCTCTCCCCACCCCACCAGGAAATCCTGGCCCCAGTAGCATCGAGGAGGAGGTTTTGTGGTGGCAGGATCATGCTGGAGAGGCTGCCCAGTGGGGAAGGAAACCCTCCCACCTGCCTGCAGCACCTGGCAGGGCTGTCCTTTCTTCATCCACAGCATCATTTGGGGGTCTGGAGCTGTAGGAACTGAGGCTCAGCCTCCCCTACATCCAGCCCTACCCAGAGATGCTTTTGCCACAGGATTTCTCCACGTTTACCTCCGTGGAGGTCACAGCCGTGCAAAATCTCAATGAGCCCCGCATTGCCCCACCTGCAGGGTTTCTCCTCTGCCCCCGGGAGCTTTGGGAGGTGCCAGCCCTTGGTGCCAGCCACTTCACACCGCCCAGGCCTCAGCACTCCCATTCCGGTGGGGAGCTGCTGCTGCTGCCTCTGGAGTTATCCCCACCGTGTGTCACTCGTGGGATGGGCTGCAGTAAATCAGCTCATGCCTGAGCCCTGTCCTGCCATCTCTGACAGACAGAAACACTTCCTGTAGGAAGCATCTACTCCCTCCACCCTTTTTCATTAATTGGGATCCTGCAGAGTTAAAAAGGGAAGGAATTCTGTCTGTGAAGTCCCTGGAGGAGGAATTTTCACTCAGTGGGTCTGAAGAGGTGCTCCGGGGTGCTCAGTCCAGCCCCAGCCGTGTCCCCCCAGGACAGACACCCTGGGATGGGCTGGAAGGGGCAAACCCCTCCCTGCCTGCCTGCCTTGGTCCAGGCATGAGGGTGGCTGATGTCCCCTGGCACTGCTGTGGCTGTGCCTGGCCCTGCCTGCAGCACTGGGAACCAGGTCATTCCTGTTTTGAAGGGTGAAACTCCGCAGAGGAGCTGAAGTCTGAGAAGCAGTGTGGAATTCTCAGATGGAGCAGGACATTGGGGCCAGGGACTGCAAAAAGGGAGCAGGGCTTGGAGCTGTTCACTCACCCCAGTGTCCCAGCCAGCCTGGATGGGAAATAATTGCAAATTTCCTCACTGAGCACCCATCCATCACCCCCCAGCCCCACACACCCATCGAGGGGCATCACCTCAAAGGCAGATTCACCTCTTTGGTCCCAGCTGAGGTAAGAACTGGCAGAGCAGCTGTGGGACCCCCACGTGAATAATCAGAGGTTACCAAAGCCCTCATTAAGCAAACCAGGCTTGGCTTTCCAAAGGATGGGTTGAAAGGCAAATGTCTCCTGTTACAAGTGCAGTGTCCAGAAAAAGAATAATCCCTGCCTGCTCCAGATAAGGGCAAGGGTAGGTATGCCTGAAATATTTCTATTGCTTCAAAGTTCATAAATCTATTGGTTTAAAACTGTCAACAAGAAAGAGGAAATATGAGCTACAGACATGGTTATCACCAGGAAAGGAATTTCCTCCAAAGGGAGAGCAAGACAGTAAGGCCAGGAAAGAGGGACAGATAGGGAAATAGCTCTAGGAGATGTCAGGAATCTGGATGAGCCTGGCCTAGGAATATTTTGCATTGACTCCAGCAGACTCTGTCTGTGCCCCAGCACAAAAGGATGGTCAGGGGAGACTCATTTTACACTCACCAGCTGAAAAAAACCAGGTGATAGAGACTGTCTGGGTTTATTGGTATTGTTTTGTTGGGTTGTTTTGGATGGGTTTTTTCAAGCCTTTGAAATAGTTCAGGATTTTGTCAAAAAATCCCTGGTCCTGCTTTTTGGTAGGCTGAGCTGGTGTTCCCAGGGGGAAAAGTCACCTGGCAAAGAGGTTCCAAGGACCTTTGGCCTCAGACAGAGAGGGCTGCAGTGCAGAAGGGAAGAGGGAGAAGGAGAAGCAAGGACTGCAGGAACGAGCCCTGGAGTCTGCACCGGACACTGTTCGCACAGGGGGAAATTGAAATTAACCCTCAGCAGCAGCTTTTCCACCCAGAAGCATCCAAACCACGAGGGGTGCTCCCCATAACATCAGAACTCTCCAAACACAGCCCCCAGTTAACCCCCTCTGATCCGTTCATCCCCTCCCAGTCACGGCACGCCGCGGGGCACTGCCGCTGCGGCGAGGGAGACCCGAGGGGCTGATACCTCCCCAAAAAGCGACGGAGAAGGGCAGAGCTGATGGCAGCAGGTGCCAGTGGGAGCTGCACATGGAGCAGGCACTGCCACTGCTCCAGAGGGGATGGAAGACCCTGGGGAAGAGTCACGGACCAAAACACAGAAATGGGTTTTCCCTACAGGTGCACCAACAAATCCTCCAGAGGCGAAAAGCGTCGGAGCTGCCTGTGCACCCCGGGCTTTTGGGCTCTCACCTTTATTGTCCCCACCAGGGCTGGGTGCTCACGGCCTGGGCCCGGACACGGCTCTGCCTGGAGCTGGGAATCCCCTGAGCGCTCCTGTTCCCAGAGCTGTCAGGGCAGCACCAACCCCACCAGGAACACCTTCAAACAAGCACAGGCAGCAGATAAAGCCTCAGAGAGGTCGCTCTCAGTGCCTCCTACCTGAGAGCAGCACGGCAGCACCGTCACACCCCGCCCGAATTCCATCCTTCATACGCCTGAAAATGATTCCTTCATAAACCCCATCCTTCCCCTGCTTTTTCCCTCCTCCTTTTATCTCATTCTAAGTCACCATCGTGTCTCAGGGCAGAGTTCCCAGCGCTCCCCTCTCCCTCGATAACCCAGCCCTGCTCTGCTCCGTGGCTAAGCAGTAACTTGCTCCTAGAAGAGTGTTTACATTTGAAAATAAGTCCAATTACACCAGCCCATCTAATAGTCCTCTCTGTATATGTTACTGAGTACTTAGGGCCATTTTTCTCAAAGCCATTATGCTCATGTGATTTTCCTCAAAGCCTTTCGAGGGGATTTTGTTTTGACAGCAGGGCATTAAGGGGGTGAAACTGATAGCATAAGTACCACTTACGGACTTTGATCAGCTTGCCTCATAATTCTCTTGGAGAAAGTCTTGTATATATTAGAGAAGGAAATTAATTTTATTGCCGCTGTGGCTTTTTTTTCCCCTGCCAGTAACATCCAAGCACTTGTGCTCAGATTTTTTTTT
>VZTE01006120.1:722653-767959 GCA_013397775.1 Eulacestoma nigropectus | reverse complement strand
GTTTTTTTTTTTTTTTTTTTTTTGGCGAGCCCCTCGTGCTCAGAGCTGGAGCACAAATTGGGCTGTGCTCCTCCCAGGAGAGGGCCAGCATGGCCTGGGCCCTCATCCCCATCCCCGGGAGGATGTTCCCTCTGATATGATCCCAACGAGGTAACGAGAGACTTCCAAACCTCTTCCATCCCATGCACCAGGTTTCAATGTTGTTCAGACAAATTGCAGCAAGAATATGCAAATTTTGCTCTGTAAGCACCAAAAAATAAACAGATAACTGGGCTCCTGTCTTCATTCAATGTCATGAAATCAAAGGATGATTTGGGTTGGAAGGGACCTTGAAGATCATCCCATTCCACCCCCTGCCATGGGCAGGGACACCTTCCCCTATCCCAGGGTGCTCCAAGCCCCATCCAACCTGGATATCGGCTTTTTCCCAATTCAGGAAAGGAAAAAACCAACCTTCCATTTTTTCCTCTTGAGTAAAAGGTTCATTCTCCCTCCCAGCCAGGCCCCTGCCATCCTCACACTGGAATTGCTTTTCTTGCTCACCCTGCAGTGAGTGCTCCCTGCGTTTTCAGCTCTAGCACTATTTTTAATCCAGGTTTTCTTCTCCCTTGGACATTTCCAGGGATGGGGCAGCCACAGCTTCTCTGTGCCAGGGCCTCCCCAGCCTCCCAGGGAACAATTCCTTCCCAATATCCAACCTAAACCAACTCCCTGCCAGTTCGGAGCCATTCCCCCTCGTCCTGTCACTCCAGGCCCTCGGAAATGAGTCTCTGTCCAAACAGTGATCCAGGAACTGCATCAGAGATAAGAAAAAACCCACAAAAATCTGTAAGGAAGATGTGTAGCTCAGCAGAACAAGCCTTGCGAGGCCTAAGCAGGCCCTGACTCTGGATCAGCAGCTCCCCAGCCCGAATCCAACTCCCAGGCGAGCATTTCATAGCAAGGGAACGTTTAAATCCCTGCCCAGGTCAGCCAGGCGGGCAAGGAGAGGGAACCTTGGAGATGTCCCTGGAATCAGGACGCTTGCAGCAATACTGGGGCCTCTGACAGGGTGATACATCCCTGACAGGGCCCGAGAGGAATAGCCCCTCTCCATCCTTACCCTGCTCCCTGCCAAATCCGGATTGGAACCGAGAGCGGAAATGTTTGTGTGGAGCGAGTAAAGCTGCTTGGAAAACTTTTTGTCAAAACAGATTTCCATCACAAAGTGACACCCTGTTGGCTTTGGCAAATTTTTGTTCAGGAACAAAGTGGAGAGAGAAAAAACCGTAAATGTCAGCGTGGCCTTTTGACATTTTCCCCAACGCAAAGGATGGGCTTTCTTGCTCGGAAGTGACTTTTCCTTGACATTCATTTTCTACATTCAGCTCAAAACAAATCAGCATTGCTACCAAAATGGAATTTGTTGGCCACTCTAAGAGGCTTTTTCCTTTTGGAATTGAGTATGCAGAATTTCACGGAACGGTTTGGGTTGGAAGGGACCTCGGAGATCATCTCGTTCCCACTCCCTGTCATGGGCAGGGACACCTTCCACTAGGCCAGGTTGCTCCAATCCTCATCCAGCCTGGGATGTTGGCTTTTTCCCAACTCAGGTTGTGTTTTCCCTTTCCATTCTCTTGAGTTAAAGATCCATTCTCCCTCCCAGCCAGGCCCCTGCCATCCTCACACCCAAGTCTCTTTTCTTGCTCATCCTGGAGTGACTGCTCCCTGCATTTTCGGCTCTAGCACTATCTTTATTCCAGGTTTTCTTCTCCCAGTCCTGAGTTAACATCAGGCCCCTCAGAAAAAACCCAAAACAAACCAAAAGCAACTTGGGTACCACATGTACAGCTGGAATCCAGCAGGTGTGAAGGGCTTACCTTGAGATCACTGCTGATCTCTGTGTTCCCAGGATTTCTCCCAGGGCGCTCAGCAGCAGGAATTCTCAGTGCCAGTCATAAGTGACCATCTCCTGCCATCCTGCCTCCACCCACACTCCCTTTCTCCAGCCAGGATTCCTCTACCAGGATTGCTCTCTCCCTCTCCTGCCAAAAAAATATAAATGTTGGGAGAAAAATCAACTGTGCCTTCTATAAAACCAGCTCCGGTTGTTCAGCTCGGGCATTGTCTGGTGAAACATGATCTACTTTTTCCTCTCTGAAATAGGTTCCCAGAGCAACTGGGGATTTCATTCAGGAGGCTGTAATGGAGCTGCATTTTGCTTAAGCTTAACCAGCTGCAGGGAAGTGTCTCCTCCACGCCGGCTGTGTGGCCGTGTCCCGCTGCCAGCAGGCCGTGGATCTGCAGGGATCGATCCCCACCACATCGCTCCAGGGGCTGCAAAGGGCGCTTGGATGGCTGTCCTGGAGAGCTGCAGCTTGCTGAGACACACGGCACATCATTTCTTTCCTTGGAGCACAGAGCTGGACTCGCCCCAGCTCTGGAAAAGGGGGAGCTGGGACGCGGCTCCGTCACCGCAATATTTCCCGGCCGCTTCGCTGTAATGAAAGGGGCTCAAATCCACTCCCGTGTGAGCTCAGCAAATACAACTCCGATACTGAGTGCTGGCATTGCAAGGAAATTCTGGAATGAGCCTGGAAAATGAGCAGTTCTCAACAAAACCTCCCCAACCTCAGCTTTTTCAGACCCCAAGCGCCAGCAGACACAGAGCATCATGGCACAGGCAGAGCTGTGGCCTCCGCTGTGCCACTCTGCACAGCCAGATTCGCAGCCCACGATGATCAACACTCCCAGAGCCGTGGAGGATCCATGAGAGATAACCAGGGAAGGCAAGTCTGTAATCAAAGCTTCAAATCCCTGTGCAGGTCTCCCAAGGAATTCCAGGGGGAATCAGTGACTCAAAGAGCGCGAGCAGCCTGGCCAAACCTTGACTTTTTACCCAGCCAAAGCTGATGAATCTCCTGCCCCCTCATCCCCACACCTCTCCCACGGGCACTGAATTTATCTTGCTAGAAACCACCTAACTATTCCCACGGAGACTTTCCAGGGCAGCTCTGCTCTCCAGCACACAAAGCCAAGCCGTGCTCAGGTCCTGCCTCGCCCAGAAGCACGGGAGGTTTTGAAGCTGGTGCCAAGGATTTCCCTTGGCTTTGCAGCTGATTCCAGGCTAGGCCCAAACTCCAACTTCACCACAGGCAAGACCCAGGATCGTTCCCTCCCATCTCGGGGGAATTACACCAAGAAATAACATCTCGACACCAAGGTTTGGGGATGAGAACTCAGAGCTTAGAGCCAAAAAGTGACATTTTGAGGCCACCTGGATGTGGACTGATCCTGGGAGCAGTGGGATTTACCAAGGGGTTACAGGCTGCTGGCCCTCCCTGGTGTGATGAAACTCAGCTGCTGAGGGCAGCAGAAAGCACTTTAGATAAGAGGTCAGCAGAGGGGAAAAGAGGAGCAAGGCTGGGGCATATTTGATGCTGTCAATCGCAGATCTCACAGGTCCCTGTGGAAAAGGCTGGAATTCAGAGAGCCAGGAGCATCCCAGCACTGTCCCTGCAGGCAGGACAGCCGCGCTCTCAGCTCAGGTGGCCCTGCTGCACATCAGGAGCCTCCCAGGGGAAGGTGCCCCCGCCCCACAGCCAGTGACCCTCACAGAGAGAAATCCAGGCTGACAATTTATTGGTAACATCAACCAACACCTGAGCGCTGCCTGACACAGGTGGGGGGAGCGAGGGGTGCTTCCCAAAGTCCCACCTGGCCCCACGCTTCCCTTGCTGCCGCTTGCAGGTGCTTTCAGCGAGGTCAATCGATGTGTCCCAGCTCTCCCCCCCTTTGCTGACAAAGGAGAACTTCAGAGCTCCGCTCAGGGTCAAGAGCAGGGGCTGTGCTGACAGGGCAGGGAGGGGGAGAAAGCTCAGGCTTCCTGCTCAGAGGAGCCTTTCAGCAGTGACTTTCTCAGATAAAAAAGAGGGGGGATGGAGCTAAATAGGTAATTAAACAAACAAACACACTCAGTAGATCGAATTATTGGAGCCCAGCAGAGCAACGTTGGAGCTAACAGAGAATCCAGCACTAAACACGGGCTGGGATATTGAACTGCAGCATTTGTTCCCCAAAAAGCATCACTGTTGGGATGTTCAAACTGCAGAGTCCCAGTCCCTGGGAAGGGAAAGCTGCTGGCAGGAAGTTTTGTTCCTGTATAAAACTGCCCATACTGAACACCTCCAAGGCAAGGCACTTGCCTGTGGTGCAGCAAACCCCAGCACGGGTTTGGTGACAGGGCAAGGACAGGGCAAGGAGGGAAAGGAGGAATCCTGCCCCTCCAGGACGCCAGACAAGTTACTCACAGGGCTGAAGTTCATGCGGGAGGGAGGCTGGAGACAAACTGCCCACAGCAGAAGGTCCAGGGCCACCCCAGGTGATAAATTCCCTGCAGCACATCCCAGGCCATCCAGGAGAGCAGGGACATCCCAAACAGAACACAGGAGCGAAGGATCAGAGCTGCCCCTCAGTAGAGCTCCAGGGCCCTGGGAAGAGGAGACGTGGGTGGAGGCCCCCGGTGAAGCTCGGCAGGTTAATTAAGGGCAATTAATGCCTCAGGATGACGACTTGCACCTGCTCCTGCTGTGCTGTCTGTGACAGGGCAGAGCCTCCGGGGGAAAATCCGTCTGGGGAAACACCTCCCAGGGGCAGCAGGGAGCTGGCTCAGCCCAGGGCTGGTGGGGCCAGCAGCTGTGGTGGCTTTGCTGGGCGGTGACAGAAGGGACACCACGGCAAAAGTCATTCCTCACTGTCCCACACCGACCTGGGAACTGTGGAGGATGCTTCACCTGCACTTTCCCCAGATGAAAGCCTTCCCTTGGAGCTCTCCCTCCCAGCCCACGCTCTCCCAAAGCTGGGTAACGCTCCTGGGCACCAAGCCACCTCTGTTCCCAAGCTCACAACGCTCAGCTCTGGGCAACAGAAAGGAGAAGCGTTTAGGAGAAGCCAAAATTTAGGATAAGTCTCAAACACAACTTTTGGAGCACAACTGGACTTTGAAGGGGCACAGATCTGTGCAGCCTTAGATTTAATCAATGCTCTGTCATGTTCAGGGAGTCACAAACCAGACAGTGGTTTGGGACCTTAAAGAGGATTTCATTCCCACCAGGAGAGCAGAGGGAGGCAGGCAGGGAAGGAGGGAACTCCAAGCACTATCTGCTGATTCCTGGAGTTTCCAAGAGCACATGGAGGTATTGTACAGCAGAGGGAGGCCTTTGGAGCAGGTTTTGACTTTATGCCAGGCCTAGGCCGTGTGCTGCTTTGTATTAATTTGTGTAACTTCAGGAATAAACTGTGCTTGGCTTGTCTATGAATTTTAAACGAATTGTTAACACGTTTTTATGAATGGAGGAGGAGGTGCTGGCTGGGGAGGGTGCCTGCTCGTTGTTTCAAGCAGAGGAAATCAATCATGGTTTTTCGCAAAATAAAACTTTATTGAGCTGTAATAAACAGATACTTCCAAAAAACACTTAAAACCACAGAACCAAGGGGAAGGTGCTTGACTGCTTCAGCACGAATCGCAGGTCAGTGAAGGAATCTCTGGACTGAAGCCCCTTTTTCCCATTCCTGACATCAGGAAAGAAGATGCATAGGTGTGCCGCAGGGGTGGCTGGATGGTGGGTGGCAGATGAGCCCGCAGCTCATGCCTGGGCTTAGCAAGAGACCCCAGAGCAGCTGCCAGGTGCCAGTTTGGAGATGCTTTGATGCAAAAAGGACTTGATGATCTTTGCAGTCTTTTCCAGCCTTAATGACTCCGAGACGCTCTGCAGGGCCAAGGGCTGCCCGGGACTGGGACGCAGGAATAACCCCCTCGCCGTGCTCTCTGCACCACCCACCCTCTCCCGGCCCTTCCAGAGGCTTTGACTCATGAGGTGGTTGGGAAACACAACCTCCCACATCTATTTCTTCACCCCCTTTTAGCAAAGGGGATTCTCCCTGGGGTTGTTGCTGGGGAATAGGGGAAACTGGAGGTTTTCCCTGTGAAAATCGGAATTAAGTCAGCTTTAATTAAGAGCAGAGGAGCAGCTCTCACTGTGGTGAGTCCCTCTCCCTTCCGCTACCCACTGCCAGCTGCTTTTGGGAAAATGGGGACACAGAGCTACAGAAAAGACCCCTGTGCTAAGGGGAGGCCATTTGGTGGCCTTTCAGTAATTTCAAACTGCTCCTCTCCCTCTGCTCCACAGCCTCAGGGATGAAAAGCTGCAGAGGTCTGTGATGAGAGAGAGGAAAGGTGAGACACAGACCTGCAGGTGCCCAGGGTCTCCAAGGCTTTGGCTTCCCCACGGCACTCAGGGGAGGGAGCAGAGCACGTCCTGGTGTGCAATGAAGGCGACTTCCTGACCGTGTAAGAGAAGTTTAAATAATAGGGAATAAAAAGGAGATCCAGGCCAAGAGAAAGCCCGAGGTGAGAAAGTTCACAGCGCTGCCTGTTCCTGCAGGCTGAGCTCTTCAGAGCCAAACTGCCCCAGCCAGGAGACAAACCAGTCCTGCTCCCTTCCCTCCCAAAAATCCAGGCCATTCATCGTGGAATGGGAAACTGGGACTGGAAAACCAAGGGGCTGGCTCTTGGTGCTTCCATTCAGTTCGCGTTACAGAGTTATTCATAAAAGGTTCTGCAGGCTGAATGACCAGTCCCTGGATTGCTTCCAAGGATTATTTCAGCTTTTCCATATTTTCTAGGCCTCGATTTGAGCGTGTGACTTGGGCCAGCGCGCTGATTGGTGTTGCTAAAAATGCACCCTGCCCCCCCCCGAGTCCTCTGGAAAAAATGTGTTTTGGAATGTCTCTGGATTACTTTTCATAGGGAGCTTCTGGAGATCTCCGGGGTTTGTTGTTAAAATCAGCCTCCAAGGCAAGTCCCTGGCCCCCTCCATGCACCTTGGCTGCGTTTTTGTGCTGCTTGAGCACAGGAGATGAATTTTCAGAGCTCACGAACAGGACAAGGCAGACACAGCCTTGTTCCTTGGCCTGGTTTTCTGTGCCTCGGTGTCTCCAGGCCCTGATGTCCCGCTGGAGAGTGGCCGGGGATGGGATCATGCTGTGGCATCTCCGTCCCGGTGCTGCTGGGTGGGATCCTCATCCCCAGGTAACACCATTTCTCCAGAGGTTACCCCAGCAGAAAATGAGCTTTTCCATCTACCCTGGTGCTGAGCATCAAAGTGAGGGATACACAGCAAACCTGCCCCAACATCCTCAGAGTAAAGGGGGAAATGGCAGCTCCTGTCCCATGTGGCTCATCCATCCCACCCGAGGCAGGGATGGGCTGAATCCTCCAAGGAATGCGCCACACTCTGGGGTCACAAAATCCAGAGCCAAATTTGTGCTGTCCAGAGCTGCACAGAGCCCAGGACATCGTGAAGCCAGAAAGCACGAGGTTTATTCATGATTTTTACACTCAAACCAAACGCTTGGAGCCAATGGACCCGAGATGTCAGCACCACCAAGGCACAAACCCCAGATCATTTCAACATTGCAAGACTCGAGGCAGAGAAAGACAATTTCCACCAACCCCAACCTGCAGGAAAATTTCTAAAAAAATGTGACAGGAAAGACAAAAATCAAAAAAAAGAAGGAATAAAGGTGGGGCTTTCACTCCGTGCCTCCTGAGCTCAGAGGAGGTCACATTTTCCGGCGATTCTCTGCGAGTGTCAGAAATTGGCTTTATTTAAAGAAAATGAAAGTTCAAGTAATTGCAGGGCTGCAGGAGCCAAGGCTCTAAGAAAAACACGGAGTATTTCCAGAGCTGGCAGCGCTGCCTGTGGAAAAGGAGTGAGTCACGGTGTCCTTTTGGGCTCGTGCGTGGGGGAAGGAGACCAGCACGGCTCGTGTGCCTGGGGGCCACTGGCCACCTCCCCAGCACGGCTCCGACACAATGCATGGATGCTGGAGAGGCTGGGAGCAGGGATGCAGAGCCCAGGGTGCCCTCAGCCACCTGCCTGAGGGGCAGGAGGGACAGAAATGTGGCAGTCTGGGGGAGAAGGAGATGAGGAGGGCGAGTCTCTGGAGGGATTCATTGTGAACCAGCAGCTCTGAGCCCTGCAGGGAGGTAAAATCCCTCTTTTTCTGGGCAAAGCCTTGGAAATAACTGGTCCTGCTTGTTCCTTTTCCTGCCTAGTGCCAGCAGACAAGGGTAGAGGGAGGCTCAGGCCCTCAAGCCCAGGTGGCCCCGTGGGAGCAGGGACGTGTTCGGCGTGGCTGGAAGAATCCAGCTGATATTTCAGCAGTCCCAAAGCTGCTTTGTTGTTTTCCTCGGAGCTGATGTCCTTCCAGGCTGCCACCTCCTCCCTGGCAGCTTTGTCCTGCCTGTGTCCCTGGGCTCAGAGCATTTCAGTTAAATTAATCCTCCAAAGTGAGTCCCTGAGAGCCAGAGACGCTCCTCGGTCATTCCCGTGTAGGAAGCAGCCAGAGGAAGGGCGTCCCTGGAGCTGGAGGAAGAACCGGCCCCTGTCTCATTGCAACATCTGTCCAGGTGTCCCAGGGCACGCACAGCTGGATCAGGAGGCCTCTGGAGCTCTTGCTGGGGTGGCAGCACTGGGAGAGGAGGCAGGGAAAAGCCCCTGGCGGGTGGTGCTGTGTGTGGGAAGAGGATGAACAGAGCCAGAGCCTGAAAGCCACGGATGGGACGTCCTGGGAGAGCAGCAGAGCGCTCCCTGAGCATCCAGCTCCCCAAACCCGTGCTGCAATCCATCTCAGGGAAATGGGGCAGCCCATCCTGGGGACTGTTCCAGCTGCACAGGCCAATCGGCTCCCCAGTGACTTCCCTCTGCCCTCCTTCCCAGCCGAGGGAGTTTGGGATTGATCCTGCGCTGATCCAGAACGGGGTTGCTGCCAGGCGAAACTCACATTAAATATATACTAAAAACCATTAAAATGCTGCTTTCAGCTGTGCTGCAGCTCCCGAGGAGCTGTCACTGGCACCAGGGCAAAGGAAGGATTCCCTTTCATTCCCTTTTCCGTGCCAGCCCGGGGAGCAGGGGGACAGCTCTGCCTCGCCTCTGCTTCGCACGGTGGCACTGCTGGTGCTGATCAGGGAGGCCCTGAGTGCAGAGTCATTGATTGCAGATAATGGTGCAGTCCGTGGGTAAGGTCCCGTGGCTACACCGGGCAGGATGAGCCTGGAGAGTCCCAACACTCTCTTTGTGCTGGTTTTGTGCTGTTTCGTGGCTGCAGAGGAGGGTGTTGGGCTCAGGAGCTCAGGGCTGGGGACGTGGTGACAGCAGCAGTGGTGGGGCTGTGGCTCCCCTGGGACACCAGAGAGGAGCCCAGGGAGTCCTGGAGACTCCAGCAGCTCCCTGTGGCAGGGGAAGGTCTGAGGAACGAGCTGTCCTGCCAGAGGCTGGGTGATTCCACCCCAGTCCTATGAGGGCCACCCTCAAAGTCACATAACTCAGTCACTTTTTACCCAGACCAAACCCATTCTCCCTCAGTGCCATTTGATTGGCTCCATAGGACGGGGAACTGCTGCTGTGCCTTACAGCACTGGGGACACCAACAATTCCATCTGATGACAGCCAGCCCAGCTCTGGGAATGGCAGATCCTCTGGCACTATTTGTGTCCCCTGCTTTGCTCCACGCGGGGCTCCAGCCAGCTCCGCTTGCCTTTTTTAGCAAGGCACATTTCATCTTTCGCTCCCCACTCTCACCCCCTTCCCTGTCTCCTTCCAAAACTTCACCCACTCGCTCTGTCCCAGCCTGTCTCTCCCTGCTGCCCTGCACCATCAATCGGCATTAATTATGCTGCTAAAACCCTCTCCATCACTCACTGTCCTCATTATTATTATTTATCCCAGCCTGGAGGTGGCACATGCAAACTCGAGCTCCTCCTCAATCCTAGGAAGGATTTTAATGGGTTTATGGGCTTGGCAACCCAACTGCAACAGCTGAGGCAGAGTTTCCTAACGGGGCTGCAACTGCCTGGTTCTGCATCACGGAATCACGGAAGGGTTTGGGTGGGAAGGGACCCTAAAAATCATCTTGTTCCACACCCTTGCCATGGGCAGGGACACCTTCCACTGTCCCAGGGTGCTCCAAGCCCCGTCCAGCCTGGCCTTGGACACTGCCAGGGATGGGACATCCCCAGGCTGGGTTTGTTGGGCCCCTCAGGATGATTGGTCCTGTTCCAACTGTCCCTTCATGGATGGGGTCAGGATGAGGCGCTCGGACTCACATTTCCCTTGCTTTGGGATCGCTGTTCCCAAGGCTGTGTGTTGGAATCACCCAATTACAACCTGCATCCTCACCTACGTCTGCAAAAACACACACAGACAAAGTCTGTCTGGGATTCTCAGACTGGTTAAAGTGCCAAGTGTTCCTAATTTTTGCCCTCTCAGTTATCCCACAAACTGAAGGGGTTAAAGCTCAGTAATACTGGACAGTGCAGCAAAAACTGTGTGTAAATAAACAAACCATCCAGCTTTTCCCTCCTCTGCCCTGCTCGAGCAGGAAAACAAATGTAAGAACTGAATTGAAGCTAAAAGTGTTGGAAGCCCACTCTCCTCCCTGGAACAAACCCAGCTCCAGCAAGGTGGCAGCTTCTGCTCTGGAGAGAGTCCCCAAATCACCACCGTGCTGAAATTCCAGCTCCCCCTTCCCTGATGCCAGATCTCTCCCCTCACACCTTCTGGGTTTTCCACTCCACCTCTCCCGTGCAGCAGAGATGGAACAAGCTGAGCCCAGCCCCCAGGAGCAATAACGCCCAGGAATATCCATCCCCACACTTGTCACTCCGCACGGACGTGGCACCGCTGCATCCCGGACCTTCAGCTGTGCCTGGAGTGTGTGAGCTCCTACCCTGGCGTTTGTGAGCTCCCCCCCTGGCGTTTGTGAGCTCCTACCCTGGAGTTTGTGAGCTCCTACCCTGGAGTTTGTGAGCTCCTACCCTGGAGTTTGTGAGCTCCTACCCTGGAGTTTGTGAGCTCCCACCCTGGAGTTTGTGAGCTCCTACCCTGGAGTTTGTGAGCTCCCACCCTGGAGTTTGTGAGCTCCCCCCCTGGCGTTTGTGAGCTCCCACCCTGGAGTTTGTGAGCTCCCACCCTGTCCTGTCGGCCAGGGAACACCGTGTCCAACAGCCTGGGAGCAGGGGAACAGCCTGGCCCTGGAAAACACACGGGAATGCTGCTGACAGCGCTCTGGTGTGCCTGACTGCTTCTTTCCCTGCCTCCCTGCCTCTTCCCTGCTTCCTTCCCTGCCTCCCTGCCTGCTTCCCTGCCTCTTCTCTGCCTGTTTCCTCCTTCCCTGCCTCTTCTCTGCTTCCCTGCTTGTTTCCTCCCTCCCTGCCTCTTCCCTGCCTCATCCCTGCCTGCTCCATCCCCAAAGCTGCCAGCAGCTCCAGCCGAACACCAAAAGAACCCCACATCCAGCAAAAAGAGGAGGAAAAGTAGCCATCGTCCACTTGCTGGATTCAAGGCCCACTTTCCCTAAAAAACAAAGAGGGTGAAGCCGTTCAGGGTGGGATGCACGGAAAGGGGAGGATTTTCAGCTCATTTCCAAGCGTGCAGAGAGCAGGGGCCTGATTGTCCCCTTTCTGCACTGGAGAATTATTTGTGAGCATGAACATTTTGATATGAGATCAGGAATGATTTCATGGTTTGTTTCAGGGAAAAACATGCAGAGTAGGTAACAGACTCCAGGTGGTTTAGGAGATTCCCAAAAACCTCATGACAACTTCATATAATCCTAGAATGGTTTGGCTTGGAAGGGACCTTAAAGATCATCTTGTTTCAACTTTCTTTCACTCCTCCCACTGTCCCAGGCTGCTCCCAGCCCCGTCCAGCCTGGCCTTGGGCACTGCCAGGGATCCAGGGGCAGCCACAGCTTCTCTGGGCACCCTGTGCCAGGGCCTGCCCACCCTCCCAGGGAACAATTCCTTCCCAATATCCCATCCATCCCTGCCCTCCATCAGTCTGACCCCATCCTGCCTTGCCCTGTCACTCTGTGTCTCGCAGGAAGTCTCTCTTCATCTCAAACCAGTCCTGAATTATTTCAACGAGGACACGACCCCACCCCAGCTGGGTCCTGCCTGGAACTCATTTCTTCAGTCCTTCCCAAGGAATTGCACCATCCGTGGGTGTCACCTGGATCCCTCCAGGAATAACTTTGGAAATCCAGGGGTCCATCTCAGTCAACTCAAACAGAAAAAGCCCCAAAAGGATTAGGAGCAGGCTCAGTTTGATGGCTGGGTAGAGGGGGAACCCCGAATTCCTGGGAGCAGGAGCCCAGCAAGGCTGGTAGATGCTGGAACAGGCACAGGGATCAGGAAATGCCTCAAGCAGAGCTCACACTTTATTTGGCACCTGCTGATCCAGCCCTGAGACACGGAGCCACAGGAAACCAAGCTCCGTAAGCCCTGAGCCTCGTGGATCAACTTCGGCTTAAAACAAAATTAAAATACGAGGAAAAGCCTTTCATGAGGCAGGGAATCCTGGAGTCTTCCTGACCTAAAGAGGATTGGGGTTGTGAGGAAATGCCAACACTGCTGCTAAAACAGAGACACCAAGAGCCAACAAAGAGGATTTCCCTCCAGCTCTAGGGAGGGGTGTGGGTGCCAAAATACGCTTCGACAACACTGAAGAGCTAAAAACTTTTTAATAACTCTACCTACTTAAAGACAGCTTGGTTTTAATATCCATTCTTGCCCAGATTTGGTTTCATTCTCGTTTTATCCTATTCCTATGAAAGCTGTGACAAGAGCAATAAAAAGACCTCGTTACAAGACCTGGAGCTCACATCAAACCCCATTTCTCTGACTGGAGGAGATCCCCTTTGCTTGTGTGGTAGCTGCAAACGAGGTTTGATTAACTGGATCTTGATTAGAGCTAAAGGACTTTTTGTTGGCCACAGTTATATTTTGAGGCCAAATAAGTAGAAATCCAATCAGAGCAAACAGCTCTGTGACACATTTTTTAAACACAAATAAATTGGCAAAGCTCAAGGAGGGAGGAAACTCCAACACTTGGTTTGATTATTTCAAAGCAAAGCGTTGAATTACAGACCGCTGCAAGCTAAAAACGTCTCTTTACTTCAAAAGTAATTCTCATGTTTTCTTGAGTACAAAATGATGTTCTTCTCGAACTGACTAGAAGAGGGGTTTTGGGCACAGGAATATCGCTGCTTGTTATCTAATTCATCAAAATAAATCGTGGCTGTGCTGCTGTTCATTCTCCTACCAACCGAGCTGACACCGCTTCTTCTGAGCATTGACAAACCCAAAGCCACAGGCTAAAATCAAGTCTTTTTCTCTGGGGGGTTTGACATTCAGCCTTAAATGCTATTTTTTCCTCTAGATTTCAGGCATGTGTGTGAATATTTTTTAATGAGGGTTGGGGGAGCCAGCCCAGCCCAGCATTTCCATTGAACTCATCGCTAATCTGAGGAGGCTTCAGAGCCCTGAGCTGTCCCCTCCTCTTTCACTGCAAGTCCCAGCCTTCCCCAGCCAGGAATTCCCTCTGATTTCCTCCTCAAACCACTTGATTCCTCCTGCTTCCTTTATTATTCCCTTTAACCATCCCTGACATGCTTTTGGCAGCCTCCTGCGAGATAATCAGGTTGTAGCGCTTGAGAGCAGCCCCGCTGCGATAAAGCAAAACTGAGTGATAAAAACCAGTGATGTATTTGCAGATCAGAGGCAGAGCAGCCTGGGCTTGGGACTTTTGATCAGCACAGAACACACGTTCCTCGTTGGTGCCGTAATCCAGCAGCCACTGGATTTGTCTGGCTCGATTGTCAGGCTGGGGTTGGGGCTGGAGCCTGGATTTCTGTCTACAGAACTCAGCTCCTTCCCCAGGGGACTGGACACGGCTCCTATTTTCTGCTCTCCCAGATATTTCTCAGCACAAATCCTGCCAAACGCTCCGTGGGTCCTAATGGACCTCAGTTCTCTGGCAGCCACCCTTCAGATCTTGGTCTGGCCGAGGGTTAAACCTGAAAAACTGAAAACTTTGATGGACGTGAGGGGAAAAAAAACCAGCAGCAACAATGACCCACAAAAAATGAACCCAAAGCAAGCCCAAACCACGCAGCTGCTGGCCCTGCAAAGATCTCCACTCCAACACTATTGATTTTGTGACACCTCTGCTGCCTGACCCTTTAAACACGGCTCACTGGCAAGGTGTCAGATATTCCAGCGGCACTTTGTTACATCCTCGGGCATCTCCGGTGGCTGGAGGTGTTGGACACCTCCTCAGCTCTTAAATTCCCTTGGTTTAGCACCAAATTCCCATCAACTTCCAAGTGAGAGGAGTTTGTTCATAACCCGATTTGCAGGAACTCCTCCCAGTCCGTGCCGTGACTCCCCTGGGGTGGTGCTGGTTGGGGTCATTGACCCAAATTGGCCACCAAAGGTCACTTCTGGAATATGGGAAGGGACTGACACCTCAAAGCTCTTTCCTTCCCCCTAAAAACAGCAGCTGGTTTGGAAAATGATGCTCATCACGTCCCATGGTCTGTGGCTGGAGTCTGGACAAGTGGAAATCTGCTTTGGAGATGCGGAGAGCTCCTTGAGGAGAACCCCTCTCCTCCACCTCACGTCCCTCAGCGCCGGGCCCCAGACACGCTCCCAAAATTCATCGGGACACACAACGGGGTCACAACGCAGCCTTTCCTCACAGAGCAAAGCCTGACAGGAAGGTCCTTTCCAGGGAAAACAGGGATTGGTTTGCCCAGATGTTCTCTCAGAGCTGCTCTGGGTTGTCCCCTTTTCCAGGGTACTGGGCAAGACGGCTGTTGGCAAAACACGGGAGAGACAAAAGGAAGGATACAGGGAAAAGCCCAGAGGCAGCTGATCCCACTGACATTCCCAGGTGTCCAGCTGCCTACACGCCCTGGAGCGGGAGCAGCAAGGAATGCTCCTGGATTAGGGCAAAAATACAAAACCTTCTGCAGATCAGCAGCGAGAGCCTGAGGCAGCAGCAAAGCCTGGCTGGCACAGGTCTGGCCTAAGTTAAGCCCTGCCCTTTTATCCGGGGTTGACACAAACCCAAACACAATTCCGGTGTCCTGGATGCTCCACGGGCACTAAATCGGGGCCCACTCGGTGCTGTGGGGAAAATTTCACCGGGAAAACTCCCCCCCACGGGAAAGCCCTTTGGAAACAGCTGAAGGACCCAGCCCTTCCAGGGGAGAAATGCTCTGACTTTCCCAACTCTCTTCCCAAGCCTCTCTGTATTTCCAGAGTGCCGTGCCTTTTCCTGGAAGAGGAGCCGGTGGTTTTCCATAGGGGATAATTCATCCTCGTGGGTGAAGGCACAGATTTCATCTCGGCTCTGAGTTCCCGTCAGCTCTGACTGCCTGTGCCGGGCTTTCAGCTTGATCCCACGTTGTGCCCAGAGTAAACTGCGGCCACCAGTGAAAAACCAGAGTGGACTGATCCTGTGGGAATGACTCTGTCCTCTCTGGTGCTGGAAAACCACAGGATTTGCCCTGTTGCTTTTGGTTGAAAAGATAATCACCATTAAAACCTCAATTTCTATTAATTTCAAAGAAAAATTTCAATTGAGGACACCTTGAGAACTGAAATACTCCAGGAATCCACGGGCATCTCTGGGCAAACCCTGCAGAGGGGTAATGAGGGTGTTTGGTTTGATTCCTCAGGCAGCAGAGGATAAAAAACACATTCTGGAAACTGCTTATCACGGACCAGCCCCTTGGCAGGAGCAGTTTTTTCCAGGCAGACCTTGGATATTTCCTTGTTGTCCCCTCTCCTTGGAAAGTCTTTTTGGAGCTTCCATTGCAAGTCTCCCCCAAACCCAAGGAACAGCAAAACCTTTGGCTGCAAAGCCCTGCTGAGATTTGGGGAGCAGCTGAGCACAGCTCGTCACTTCGCCCGCTCCAAGTGGGCAATTCCATGACACCTGCTGGAATCCTCCCCGGAACGCTCCCGAAGAGACGCAGGAGGGATTCTTAGGATGCATTTCCCTCAGACCACAATATATTCCATATGCTCCCGCTGTGGAGGAGAAGGGAGCCGGGAACGTGGGGTTACCTCTGGAAAATCCATCATTCCCAGCTGGGGGGACAGCGAGGGCTTACCAGCGTTTTCCCGGCCTTTCCAGCTGGAAGAAATTTCCAGCCCAAGGCACAGTGGTGGTGCAAAGCAGGGATAAGCCCCCCCAGCCGTGCTTACAAGCCACAGTTGTTATCAGAGGATCAGGGGGCTTTGGAGCCCCTCTACTGCTGCCCACCGAGGGCTCCCGGGGACCCCGCTCCCTGCGGGTTCCATCGGAGGAGCTTTCCCGGCTGCTCTTCCAGCAGCCATCCCCTGGGAAAGCACCTTGGCAAGGTTTAGATCAGCTGGGAGCCCGCATCTTCCCGCAGGTGCTGACAGAACAGGTTTTGTGTCCTCTCTTCAAACCCCGTCCTGGGGAATCCCATCACCAAACCTCTCTTGCCTGCACTCCGGACCCGTTTTCTGCTGGAGAATTTTCCAGAGTCTCCTCCTGCTGCCAGAGGTTGGGCGGGTTCTGCTTTGCACCTCCTGAAAATTAACGTGGCTGGAACCCAAATGTCTCCTTGACTTGTGGCTTCTTTGGGATCTCACCTGGGCAGGGAGAATTTGATATCTGAAATCCATCTGCTTTTGGCAAACTGGCAGCAGCAGAATACCCAGCTACAATTTTAGGATTTGAAATGTTGATAAGCATTTAAAAATTAATTAAAAGTGCAATTTTATAGGTTTTAAAATTACTTATCTTTCAGCAGCTGGCCTTGATCTCCGGGTTTTAAAACCATTGCTGAGCTCTCCCAGTCCCACATCCTCCCATGGAAAGGGTGAACTTGGCAGAGGGAGCCCTGCTCAGGTCACCGAGGCTGAACGCGTCAGGAAATGGGGCCTTAGGGAGATAATGAACAGTTATCTAAACAATCGACTTGTTTACAGTCACCTTTTATAATTAACTTAATTGTTCTCATTAACATTGATTGTTTCTATTTAAGTGGTCATTATCTAAATTGCCATCTAAACTACAGGCAGGTTAGGCCAGGCTTAAAGTGTCTGTGTCTTTGCAACTGATTTCTGCTTTTAAATGTGGGACTCTTTAATAAAAATTCAGTAAACTGGAGAAAAAAAAGTTCAGCATTTCAAACATGAGAACTGATTTTTCTGCTTTTGATTTTTTTCCAGCTCCATAAAAATACCTTGCTGCTGGCTTGTCTCTGGAATAACAAACCTGTGCACGTGGCCCACAATTCCCAAAAACCTCTCGTTTATCATTAACCCAGGCTTTGCAAAGCGAAAGCCAAGCATGAAAACAACGTGTGTTCATCACAGAAGGCAAGAAAATCCACGAGGAAGCAGACGGAAAATCAGGCTTTCAATACACTGCAGCAAATAATCAATGAAAGAATAATAACTTGAAAAACGCCGGGGCCAAGCTCCGCCCTGGCATAGCTCCACCAAAACCAGTGGGGATGGGCCAGCAGCCGATGTTTCCTGGATCCGAGGGGCTTCTTTTCCAAGCCACCCCTCCTCTCACTCCGATTCCCTGTCACTGATCCATGGGTGTCCCGAAGATGCTGAGTGGAGGAATCCGGCGCTTGCAGAGCCGGGGCCTCGCTGGGTGAAAGCAGAAGGGCTGGAAATGGCCAAGGGATTTCTGCAAGGGCTGCCAAAAGCAAAAAAAAGAGATAAAAGTTAAAAATTTAAGCTAGAGGCTGTGCTTTCTGAGGCCACTGCCAATTTTCTAAAAGGATAATCCCAGCAGACAGAGCATTAGATGACAAAAGTCCCATCGTGGAAACGCTGCCAAGTTTTTAAACATCGGCATTTAATCTCTTGGCAGTAACACCCGTCCAGCTATGGTTTATCTTTGGTTTTTTATAGTCACCAACAGCATATTTGCATAAATTATAGCAGCAGCATATGGTCTGAAGGAGGCTCATTTGCTCTGCAATTAACGGTGGCATGAAAGCCTTCACACAGCAAATACAGACTGAACCAGCAGCCAGAAATCCACTGATGTTAGAGCTGGAATATAGAGGGGAAAGGAATATTTGCCAAGCACCTGACTCTGTTTCAACCGGATTTTCTTCCCAGAGCAGCAGGTGAAGGCGGGAACAGGTTAAATCCAGCTCTGTTCAGGCAGAACTCCTCCTGGCTGTTTTATAGATGAAATTTTCTAGGATTTGCAAAGAGGTTTCAAGGAGCTGGCACCCAAAAAGGACTTAGGGCAGGGCTTTCCAGGGAGCAGAGCCCGAAGCCAGGATCCTCATGGCACCCAGCAGCAGGAGCAAGGATGAGCTGTGAAGAGGCTGAGAGGGAAGAAGCCAAGCTGGAATGGCCGTGGAACCACTGAGCTCTGAGCAAGGAAAGAAACCCCCTTGGAATTATTATTATCTATACACAAAACATCCAAATTTTGGCAATATATAGAGAGGAACAACATTACTGCAGGGCCACGACAGCACAGAGTGGCCGTGCGTAGCTGCAGATGGTTTTATCTGCACTACAGATGCAAAAGATACAGAACCAAGCCTAGTTTTAGCTGAGCTCAGCTGGCACTGCTGTCCCTCCCTTCCCAAGACAGAAACCCCGGCTGTCCATCCCTGAATCCCGAAGGCCAGGCAGGAGCTGTTGCGTGCCACTGTTCTCCTGTCACTTTATTTTGCTGCAAGTCCTCTTTGGAGCAGGCAGGGACGGATTCAGAGAGCTGGGCCCCCTGCGGAGGGAGGGAGGGAGGGATCAAATCCTTCCCCTCTGCGCATCCAAAAGCAGCAGGAGCTGGGGAGGGAACGAGCAGAAGGTCACCGAGTTTTGGAGAGGGAGATTCTGCTCTCAGAGGGAGGAGGAACATCTCTGCCCTGCCCAGCTGTAGCACCTCCTGGGTCTTTCAAAATCATGTGGTCAGCCAGGATTATCCATCTTTAACGAGTCAGTTCGTGTCTGGGTCACTGATGCCCTTGGAAAGGTGTGGAGCTGCCCCCGGTTCGCTCTCCTTGCTCTGGGGATGGGTATTTTCCACCTTGGCTGAAGGGAAATGAGTTGGCTTGGATGGTTTGTACTCCCAGCTGCTCTCCAGGTGAGGCAAGTGGGCCCCAAGGATGCCCATGAAGGCAAAATTCAATAGAATTTTGAAGAAAAGGCAGAAGGGCTCCTTCAGAGCCAGGCAGACCCTGGAAAAAACCCCCCTGTGCCTTTCCTGAACACAGTGACAGCAAATCTGTTTGCTTTTCCTCAAGCCCCAGCTCCTGGAGTGCTGTAATTACAGCACAGCTCAGCTTTAAATAAAAGTGAAATAGAAAAAAATGGGAAAAAGTTCCCACATGTGAACCTACAAAACATCAGCAAAAAGAACCCCAAACTCCTCCACTTTCTGATGCTTTCCCGGTGCATCCCAAGCTGTACATTTTGAAGGTTCAAATTCATGCTCTGAGTACCTGGTTTGGCTGCAGGGGAAGGACAGGCTGCTCCAGAGGGCTGGGAGCACTGGGCATGACATTCCAGAGTCCCTTCCACCCTAACTATGCTGAGATTCCACAATTCCCATGGGCTGGTGATGACAGCAAAGCTCTGGATGGGAGCTCGGAGCTCGGACAGGAACCCAGAGCTGAGCCTTGCCTGAGCTGAGCCTTTCCAGGAGGGAAGTGAAGCAGGATGGTTCCCCCAAACGCAGCTTCCATCACTTCAGAGGATTCCCCGCGTGGATTCCCCGCAGCACTGGAAGGGTCAGTGGGGACGGACAGCAGGAGCAGCACAGTCTGCTGCCCTTTCAGGGAGGGGAGGAGATCCCAAAGGGAGCACAAACACTGCCAACAGGAGTCTCCCGTGGAGATGGTCCCTTTTCCATGCTCCTGTGTCTCTCCAAGGTGAATGGGATGAGCAGCTCACTGAGTCAGGCTGAGTTCTGAGCACAGCGATTTGCTGGACGTTTTACACGAAGCAGGAGAAGTGATCTGATGAGAATTGCTTTGTTTCATATCCTGGCCTGACAAGCACTGAACTGTGCATCTCCTGGAGAATTTACCAGTGCAGATGATTTTACACAGCTGGAAGATTCAGCCCCCCTTTTTCCTCCAAAAAAACCCCTCACAATAGAAATCAGAGAGATCTGTGAGATTCTCCTCAGAGAAATTCTGAGGAGCTGGTGGTGCCAAGGTCACCAGCACTGAGGAAAAACAGAAGGTTGGGGTTTTCCCAACCAGAAAACTTTGCAGGATTGTGTGGGGCTTGCCACTGTCAACCTCCCAAAAAATCAGTCTTAGGAAAAAGAGGTAAAAATGTCAGGAAGAAGATCAGATCTGTCTCTCAGACCTGTTCTTGGGACATGTTCCACTTCCAAATGAAAGTCAAGCTTTGCTCTGATAGATGGGAAAACTTTCTGTGGGCCATCTACAGGATGGGAAAGCAGAGGAACCTCTCAGTCTCCATGCCTCAGCTGAATAAATCTGGGATCATCCCAGCTTCCCCAGAACTTCCTCCTCCAGCAGCGCTCATTACTCCGGGTCTGCCCAGCCACAAATGGATGGGGAGTGAGGTTGCTCCTCCCAGCAGGTGCAAGCTCCCCCTTCCCCTGCAGTAAGGACCTGCCCAGGAATTAATCTCCCAGCAGAGTCAGGCTTTCCTGCACGGCCACGAGGAATGAGCCCGAAGTTTTCCCGAGAAAACTCTTCCAGGCTGAGCAGACCCTGGCAAGGCACAGGCCAGGAGGCAGCTGGGAGCTGAATGCTCCTGAATCACCAGGATCTCCAAGATCTTGCCATAAACTCATCTCGTGTGTTCCCCCCACTTCGGGATGAGGCTCCCACTGCTGTGGATAAAATCCATGAATGTGATCAAGGAACTTTATCCGTGCTGGCAATCTCAGGCAAATTCAAGGCTTTTATTAGAATTGAGGGCTACTCTGATTTATGGTGCTGGTTTTGGTTCAGTGGCAGAATGCGTTGTCAGAGGAGGTCGTGGAAGCCAAGAGCATAAATGGGTTCAAATAACGATTAAAAACATGGAAAGATCCATCCTGGGCCATTAATTCCACACGAGGATGTGGATCCGACCCCTGGCTCAGGAAGTCCTTCAGCTGCAAATTGCCAGGAGTTGGAAGCACCACAGGAAGCATCACGAGGGGCTTGCCAAGGGTTTGCCCTGAACATTTGCTGCTGGCACCACCAGAGACAGGATTTGGGGGGAGACACGTCTTTGATCTGAGCCATCCCAAAGTCTCCAAAATGTGACCTTTAACAGATTTACTCTTTCCAAAGATTGTGGTTTAGGGCTGCAAGATACAGACCTGTCTCAAAAGCTGTATCTTCTCCATCTGAAGACTGAGCCAGAGCCTCAGGTCAGGAGTTTGGGATATCTTCCACGCTTCAGCCTCAGGAAGTCCTTCAAAAGCGAGTTTTCATTAAAGGAATTTTCTATGGTAGAAAACATTGATAAACAAATGTTGCAGTGTTTGGTAGGGTTTTCTGATTGCTTAAGTTGGCAATGCTTTAAAAAAGATAAATATCTGGGGACAGCATGAACGTTATCCCATACAGAGGAGTTTTCTTGCTGCCTCCTTGGCATGGCACAAACCCAGCGGTGAACATTCAGCTGCAGAACACACCTGGAACTTCCCAGACCTCAGCTCAGGGACTTCTTCAGATGCTCCAGATCCTCTCTTATGTAATAAAAACAGGCTGAAGGGAAGCAAACTGGGTTTATTATTTATGTTTATGCATCCAACTTCAAAATCTTTGACAGAATCTGCTCATCCACACAGAAGCTCCGTGGGAAAACTGAGCGTATTTACAGGAATTTTTCCGAGCTGTAAATGACGGCAAAAAATAAAACACAAAGGAAAATCTGGCCCTATAATTCATGCACAGACCTTTTGGGGGGAGGGTGTTTTGCAAGGACAGAGATGTCATAACCAGAGCTCGCTCTTTAACTTGCTTTTAAATGGAAATCAAAGGGACCATCATCTGAGAAGTCTCAACATTTCATCTCTGAAGTTTTCCCACCCACTGAATTTCTGGCCAGCCCAGGCCTAGAGAGGACATCCCTACAGTGTCTTGGGCTGGCTCAAGAAAGCCTCAGCAAATAATAAATGCCAGGCTTGAGGGCATGGAGGGGTGGGATTGCACAGCACCTCCCTGCCATGAGCCTGGGACACTGAACAGCACATTGGGCAACACAAAGGGGCAGTGACGGTCCTGGAAAAGCCACAGTGGGGTGACAGGGGAGGCCGGACTGGAGGGTGGGCAACAGCCAAAGTGAAGCTTCTTCCCGGAGCTCAGGTGCCTCCTTCTGTCTGAGCCTTCTCCAGCAGATAAATCCCCCTTATTTATAAATCCAGGTGTAACCTGGGTGTCCCCAGGCACCACCATAACGACCCAGCTGCCCCAGCACCACGCACAAAATACAGGAAACTCTCATTTCCCTTTCGCCAGGGAAATTCTGAGCATCCACTTTTGCCAGCAGCTGCAAGACAGAAGCACAGACCAGAGAACAAATACTTTGGCAAGCGGCTAACGTGGCACGCAGCTGGAAAATAAGGTATTCCAGTAAAAGGAGTATTTTAGGCTCCCGAGAAGGCGGAATTCCTTTCGACTTTCCAGACAGATTATAGTGGCCAGTTCACGTAGCATTTATCACCTTGCCCAGCAATTCACAACCTGCAGGGCTTGCTCTTTTTGTTGCTCTTTTTGTTACTCTCTTTGTTGCTCTTTTTAGCCCAAAACGCTCTTGGCTTGGGAGAAGTCAGCGAGCTGGCACAGGTGTCACTGCTGAAGTCCTGATGGAACAGAAAAACCTCATTACAACGAATTTGCTCAGGCAAACGAGCCAGCTAAGGCTTCCTATGGCAGGGAACCTCAGTGCTTCTACAGTCCCAGCTTGAAAGCAGCTCCTGGATTAAAAAAATCCCTGTTTGGAGAAGAAACAGGAGGGGATTTTGTCTGTATGGTTGATCTCCTCCTCTATTTCTGATTTAACATGGGAGCGGGCTCGGCTGGAGGAGGTGACTCGTGACAATCGAAAGGCTTTTCCAAAGGCACAGCCGTCCCTCCAGGCAGCCACGCTGTGGATTCACCCACTCCTCTCCAGGAATCCATGGCACAGCCAGATCCCTTCAGCCAGGAATGCAGCCCTGGCAAATCTCAGGCCCCGAGCAGGAGACGCCCGATCTGCCCTGACCCTCTGCTCCCTCCCAGCTCCGCCTGATCCCTGATCCCTGACCCCGCTGCCAGACGGTGCCACTGCTGTTGGCCTGAGCACCATTCCCGGTGCTGGGGCGGTCACAGTCCTGGGGAGCGGCTGGGAACCTTCATCCCACTGCTGGGAACCTGCATCCCAGTGCTGGGAACCCACATCCCACTGCTGGGAACCTGCATCCCAGTGCTGGGAACCCTCATCCCACTGCTGGGAACCTGCATCCCAATGCTGGGAACCTTCATCCCGCTGCTGGGAACCCTCATCCCACTGCTGGGAACCCTCATCCCACTGCTGGGAACCCTCATCCCGCTGCTGGGAACCCTCACCCCACTGCTGGGAACCCTCATCCCAATGCTGGGAACCCGCATCCCACTGCTGGGAACCCTCATCCCACTGCTGGGAACCCACACCCCGCTGCTGGGAACCCTCATCCCAATGCTGGGAACCCTCATCCCGCTGCTGGGAACCCACACCCCGCTGCTGGGAACCCTCATCCCAATGCTGGGAACCCACACCCCGCTGCTGGGAACCCTCATCCCAATGCTGGGAACCCTCATCCCGCTGCTGGGAACCCACACCCCGCTGCTGGGAACCCTCATCCCAATGCTGGGAACCCGCATCCCACTGCTGGGAACCCTCATCCCACTGCTGGGAACCCACACCCCGCTGCTGGGAACCCTCATCCCAATGCTGGGAACCCTCATCCCGCTGCTGGGAACCCACACCCCGCTGCTGGGAACCCTCATCCCAATGCTGGGAACCCGCATCCCAATGCTGCTGGGAACCCTCATCCCGCTGCTGGGAACCTTCATCCCACTGCTGGAGGATGCCCAGGTGCTTCTCTGGCCCTCCAGCTTTTCCCTCCTTGCATGACCAGCACAGCACTGCCTCCATGTCAGTGCTGGAGAAATCCGAGAGCGCTCCGGCTTTGAGCGCTTCCATCCTGGCTCGCACAGAGTATCCCAGAAGGATGCAGCTGCCTCAGCCCAGGATCAGTTTTGTAAAGCAGGAGATAGACTCTTCTCCTGATTTATTTTTTCATTGCCTATAACGGCTTGTCCACAAACATCCCAGCTTGGTTAAATCTTTGACATGTAAAACATTTCCAGAAATTCTTGCTGCCATCCCACAAGACAAATGGGGAAGACTTGGCTTTATTTTTTTTTTTTTTTTAAAAACTCCTCACTTTTCTTCTGTTTTCTCCTTTCTAGTGTGACTTTGTCTCTGGCTTTCCCAAAGCGAGGCGCTCATTTATCAGGCTTGCAAGTTCTTAGGGATTGGCAGACTCCGCGGCTTTTCCGCTTGGCTCGGGCCTTGCGGCCACCATATGGAACGAGTTGCACATTTTCACTCCTTATCAGAGTTTGGGATGGAAATATTTCCTTGGTTCTTCTCGGGGCATTTCTGCAATTGCACACACGCTGGGAGTGTTTAACCCTGACACTGCTGATGAGCTGTTCCCGTTAAAATGCCATCCGGGATTGAACGGGGAATCTTTCACGGGGAGCTCCGCCAGCAGTTGGATTCTGTTCCTGGTTACAAACAGCTCCTTGGATAGCTCTGGAGTTCCGTGCGCAGAGCAGAGAAGCTGGCTCGCTGTCTCTCTGCTTGTCTCTCTGGAGAGACAGCTTTCTCTCCCTCTCTGCGCGCTGGGCCAGCTCCGCTGCGGTGCTGTTGCAGCAGCGATGGTCGTGAAGGCGAGCAAAGCAATTCCCTCTCCGTCCTGCCTTTGTTCAAGTGGATGGCAGCTGCAGGCAGGCAGTTTTTCAGGCACAGATCTTCCATGCCTGTCTCCCACTGCTCTGCACCTCCTGAGGAATTTTCTCCCTGCTCCCTGTGAAGTCCTGCTCAGGGTTTGTTCCAGCCCTTCTCTTCAGCACAGGCCACCAGTCAGCCCAGTTGTGGTGAGCGGGGGGTGAGCCCATCCCAGCCAGGCTCTCTGGATCCATGGAGTCCTCCAGGTTCACTGCTGGCCTGGAAAGTCCAGGAGAAGGTGAAACAAAGTTGAATTCCATCTCCAGCTTCCCCAGTCCGGTCACACCCACAAACCAGTGGCAACATCAGAAGGCAACTTCCTTCCACTGCCAGGAGGATGTTCCAAGACTTCAGGAGACGCTGCAGCCAAACCCAGCCCCGAGGCAGAGACCAGGAGTGGCTGCACCAAGTCCTGATTCACAAACCCACGGCTCTGCTGAGGAGCCCCAGGGAACAGGAGCAAGGTCTCTCCTGCTCTTTCCTGTGCCCTCTCCACGGCAGCAGCTCCTTTTTCTGTTTAACTGTTGCTCCCAGCTCCACATCCAAGGCACAGATCTTTCCTCATTGGACATCCAAGCCTAGAAACCCGTGGATAATATCAGTGGTGATGGGTGTGTGCACTTCTCTTCACAGGTTCAGCTGTACACTGATTTACACATTAAAAGTGAGCTGAAAAATGAAGGATAAAGTCCCTAAATCCACAGAGAAGAATCACAGCAAAAATGAAGGACTAAATACGATGCAAGATCTTAAACGTCACTGTCTCTTCCTTCATGGAGGTGAGGCACTTCCACATCTTCCACAACAAAGGCCTGGAGCTGGATCAGCTCAGTCCTTGTTGCATTCGACAACTTGCTGCCGCTCAAATACATCACTGGACTCTGTAAATCCAGGTTTTTACGCTTGTCAGTTCTGCTTTTCTCATTCTATGTGGTTCCTGGCCACGTCCAGCCCAGTTCCCCGCTGCCCCAGAACAGCCCACAGTGGTGGAATACACAGGCCTTCAGCGGGAAGGGAACTGAACACCACTCTCAGGCTCAGGAATGCTGCCAGGAGGCTGTAAAGCAATATTCTAAACGGAAAGCAGGCTCTGGTGTCCACAGACCTGAGACGGGTTATTCTTGGTCAAGTTTCTTCCATAATATTATTATTAAATTACCTGGTTTGCTGGTCTGGCCTGAGAATCTCACTGTGAGCCCCATGTTTTTCCATCAGGCTCAACGTTAGTCCCACGCTGATTTCCATGTTCGATCCAGTGGTTTCAGCACCGGCTCCAGCTGCCAGAACCTCACCTTCAGTGAGCATACATCACCATCAGTCTCCAGAGCTGTTAAAAAGCCCAGGTTTCCATGGGAATCATTGCTGATCCTTCTCTAGATGTCTGGTTTTCCTTTTTCTGTGCCCACAGTTAATGGAGTAGAAAAAAACCGACATGAATCCCTGTTTTTTTCTAAAATTTCTCTCTCTGCAGTGGAAAAACAACGATGTCTAAAAAACTGAGAAGAGGGGTGGAGTCTGATTTCCACATGCAGGGCCCACAGCAGCTGGAGCCACGCTGATGCTGTGGCCAGAGAGGTGCTGGTTTCCTGCACCCCTGCCTTGCCTTGTAAGATGGGACAGGCAGTGCAGCGTTCCCCTTTATCCATCGGTATTCACCAGAGAATTTTCCTTCCTTTTTCCCCCAGCTCCTGAACCTGGGAGAGCCCAGCAACCCCAGATGTCCTCGGACACCTGGGCAAAGTCATAGGAAAAAACCACCAAAGCATTGCCAGCTTTAACCTCCATTAGAGGAAGGCCAAATATTTTAAAGCCTCATTCAACTTCCCATGTGCTGTGTCCTCCCAGTGCAGCCTCTCACGCAGAGGCAGCTGACCCGAGGGGGGGTTCAGGTTGAGTTCCTTGCAGGCAAATGCCATTTCCCCACCTCTGGAAGCCTGGAAAAGCACTGGGAGCACTGTCCAAGACAATTTTTTCCTCATGTTCAAAGGATTATTTTCTAAATCGCTTTCCAGCCCTTTCAGCGAGCAGGAGGCTCTGAAAACGCTCTGAAAGCCCCATCTTGGTGCATCTGTTCCATTTCTCCTCCATCTGGACAGAGTGCAGGTACGCAGCCCAGCCCCTGGCCTTTGGCCGACATGGTCTTTCCAAGGAATTTTTGGACGCTCGGTGAAAAATCCATCCAAAGCTCGCTCCGCAAAGGGCTTTTATTTCCATTTGAGTCCACTTCAAGGGGCTGCAGCGGCCTTAGTGATGTTATTTTTGTTCCCCTTTCCAAAAGAATAGCCGAGCGATCCAAAGCTTGGATTTAGGGAATTATTTGGCTGCTGCTGAAAAGGAAAATAGCAGGAGTTGCCTCTCTTCCCTTGTACCTCGGGAGCTGAGCCTTGACCACTAATTGTACACCAGATTAAGTCCTCGCTGTCATTCCCTAATTCCAGATCAGACTCCTGGCCTGGCTTCACACGGTTGGATGAGGCAGGAATGAGAGGTGGCAGAGCCAAGTGGTGCCGTTCTTCATCCAGCAGGAAGAGCAGAGCTCTGGGAGTGACACTGGCACCTCCTGGAAGCAAGATGGGAATGCTGGCTGGGAGCCAGGACAGAGGGCACAAGCTGGCACAGCCGAGATAATTCCTGAAGCAGAGTGCCAGGTGCTGCAGGAGGGACAGAAGGAATCCTATCTACCTGCAATTTGAAAACAAAACCATCACTCCAGTGCAGGAAGGACATCTCTGCCAACTTTCCTCCAGGAGCCGAGTTCACAGAGCAGGTGTTCTGGCTTCCCACAAAGCACTTTGGAAAGCCAGGGAAGGAGTGGACCAGCTGAAGTGTGAGAAACTGAAGAAGCCAAGGTTTTCCAGCAGGGAAGCTCCACGATGAGGTCGGGAAGAGGAAAGCAGCCTCCAGCTTCACCCTCCTGTGCCAGGAGCTTTGCTGCCGGCAGGGACACAGTGCCGCTGTGCCCCAGGGCTGGGGACAGGGCCACCAGGAGGGCTGGCAGCACCCTGGCAGCAAAGGCACACAAGAAGAGGGCTGGAGGAGGTGAAGCACATCCACGTGCTGCAGATGAGGAACTTGGAGCTCGCTTCTCCAAAATAAACGCTTGGCCTCGCGAGGCTGACATCCTGCCTCCCAAACAGCCAGGACAGGATTCCTCCCGTGGAACGAGCCACCCTTTCCATGCACAAAACCACTCCTCTTCTTTCTCCCTCTCTGGGGCCAGAGGGGAGGAAGGCTTTAGTTCTAGATTCAAAACTGCCAATGGCTTTTCCAGGCCTGGGAGATGCTCGCGTCTCCCCACGCGGAACACACAGCCTGTGACACGACCTGGAATTAGATAAGAATTTCCTCTTTCAAGTCCATTTCAACCACTTCCTTTTATTTCAATCGCCTGTCTTTGATCCTGGGAGGGGTGCAAGAGGAAGAACAAGGCTTGGCATTTAGCAGAGATTTAGGAAGCTCAGCTCCAGCCTGAAGTAATTCTGATCAAACAGCAGCTGCCTCTCTGCTGCCCCATCCAACAGGGAATTTTACCTACAGAACCCCTTCCACGTCCCACAGTTTTATGCTTTGCAGAGGAGCTGATGGTGCCTGACTCTTGGTGACATCCAGGTTGTGAACCAGCAGCTCATCCAAGCACAGCAGGATTGGAGCCAGGTCCTAGAAAGCTTTTTTGTGGTTTCTACAGCAGCCATTCCCTTTTCCCTCATGAATTGCCTTTCCTGTTCATCTTTGAACACAAGAAAAACCAAAAGCATTTCAATTTTGACTCTGGAGCAATGTTTTTCTTTCTCTCAACTCACTTGGGCCAGCGAGAAAGTTTCCACAGATTTTCCCAGGTCTCTTCTTCGAAAACAGAGCAAAACAATTCATGGAAAGCAGCGCTCGTGGTGCCTGCTGCTGTTTGCTTTGGAGGGCAAGAGCACATGTGGGAGCAGGGTGGAAAAAGGAGATTAGATATCCTCATGTGGCCACTGAGCTGCTGGATCCACCTCTGGAAAACAGCTGAGCAGGTGCAGAACTGAATTCACTGCTGGAAAACAAAAAAGCACAGGGAGCACAAGCTACGCCCAGCACGGGAGCAGTTCTGGGGAAGGCATCTCTCAGAACATCGAGCTAAATGTGATGCTCAGCACACGCCCAGCAGCAGAGATGGTTTGAAATTTGTTACAGACAAACACCCTGATCTCATCCTATCTCGTGGCCAAGGTCTGGACGTTCCCTTGAAGTCAAAACAAATGTTTGATGTTCGGTATTACGGGGTTTTGCTGGTCTGTGGGCCAAGGTTTTGGCTTCACAGAGGTTTTTCCCTCTCCTGAGCACCTCAGCAAGCACAGGGAAAGCAAAGAGCCTGGAAAGCCACATCTGCTGGAAAAGTTCCCTGCTCCATCATCCAGCCAGCCTGCCAGTCTCTCTAGGTGCTGGTTTGGAAGGGCTTTGTCATCTGAAATGAACGGTAAGAAAAAGCAGCAGAGCCCAAGAGGGGCCACGTGTATGACCCCAAAGCCACCCAAAGCTCCTGCTTTCCACACAGAAAGAGGAGTTTGTCTTTATCCTCATACCTGAATAATCCATGGAACTTTCTGCTACACAGTCCATGGAATGGTTTGGGTTGGGAAGGACCTTAAAGTGCATCTCATTCCAATCCCCTGCCATGGGCAGGGACACCTTCCACTGTCCCAGGCTGCTCCAAGCCCCAATGGCCAGCCTGGCCCTGGACACTGCCAGGGATCCAGGGGCAGCCACAGCTTCTCTGGGCGCCCTGTGCCAGGGCCTGCCCACCCTCCCAGGGAACAATTCCTTCTGTACATTCCGTATGTAATCCATCATTTTTCTAACACTGCTGAGTCCAGAGCTTCCTTACCCCCAAAATGAGGGGGAGGTCTGGCCCAAAGGGCTCCAAAGCCGGCTGTGCCGATGGTCCCTGAGCCGTTCACGCCCTGAGGCCTCAGTCCCAGCGAGCTGGGTGAGAGCAGAGCTGTCCCAGTCTGGAGGAGCAGAGTGACCCTCTGTCCCTCAGGGAGAACAGGGAATTTGCTCTCAGTGTGCTCCAAGGGGCTCCGGGTGTCGAACGCCCCAGGCAGGCCCGCGGGAGGCCTGAGGCCGCGGGGTCCCTGCTGCAGAGCTCTATCTCTGGTTCTATTTCGGGTGCGCTCTCGAGTGCAGGAGCCTGTGTGTCCTTATCGCTTCCCGGCGGGGCTGCAGCACCCGGAGCGGGCAGCACACAGCCCCTGCCACGGCAGGGCTTAGGGAGCAGCCCGAGTGGACGCGCGTTTTATTGCTGCTGTGATTGTTGTTGTCTTCGTGTTGACTCGCTCTGTGCTTTGAAGGAATGCAACCACCCCCAAGAGCAAATATCAGAGGAGAAGCTGCGTTTGTGGCGCTCCAGCCACTGTTTCCCATTTCTGTTTATCTTTCTGTCTCGGCCTACGAGAGGCTCCGAGCAGGAACCTGAGCCTGTGCCAGCTCCCTGTCCTCACCCAGAGCCAGAGCATTGTTTTGCACTGCTGGGGCATCCCTGCAACCACCACATGCTCCCTCTGTATTTTCTGCTGACCTGTGGAGCCTCCAGGAGCTGAAGGACACAGGTTTGTTAAAAAAAGCCTGGATGAGGAGCTTAAATTTGAGGCCTGAATTTTAAATTGCTAAAATTAGGACTACCCCAGGCCTGAGTGCAAGAACACCAGATCTCTCTCAGAGGCAGAGTTCTCTCCCTGGGCTGTTTTTGGCTCAGATAAAGCTAATTTTCAAGGAAAGCATCTGTAGGGATGGGGTCACACAGCAGCCACCCCGTTCTGTCCTGGGAGAGCACTGCAAATCCTGGGACATGCAAAGTAAAAGCTCCCAGGTGTATTTTGAGGGTTTAGAATCTTTTTCTGCAGGTTGATGATTATGGGGCTTGTGGGAAAATACAAAAGCTGGGTGCAAGCACAGGATGCAGCTCCCAGGGACATTCCCCAGAACAACTCTGCTCCATTTGAGCCTGCTCTTCCCAGGGATTGATTCAAGACAGCTTCATCTGAACCAAAGCAGAGCGGGAATTTGCTGGAAAAGCCCCTTTCAGGTTGGAATTAAGGAGGTCAGGACACAGATCACAGACAACAGCCCTGAAGACAGTTCTCAAAAAGAACTGTGAGCCCCAAAACACATCCCTGTTGCCACTTACGGCACCTCATTCCCCTCCGCACTCACTTCCACTCCTTCCCCTGTGAGATTCCCACATGCAGTTCTTTTCCTATAAAAAGGTCTAACTGGGTCTTAAAAGCACATGAGACCTTTGTGGCCCTCTTGGCAACTGCCTCCATCCTCTGACTGTGCTGCCAGGGAAGAGTTTTGTCTGGATTTCCCTTTTTTTCTGATGGTCCCACCGACTTTGGACCTTCCCAATATGAGTACGGGCCATGGACCATGGGGAGTCTCTTCCTAAGTTGAAAAACCTCAATTTAGGGGTTCAGGTACCCCCATCAAAGAGAACAGTTTGGAACTGGGCTTACCCCAATTGCCCCAGTTCATAGGGCAGTAAAATCCTCCCTCACAACCACAAACCAAGGCAGGCTTTTTTGGCGTCCCAAGGTGATGCCATAACTGTATCTGGCCTAAATTCCCGGCTGATTCCTTGCTCCAGGGAAGCAATGTCCCATATTCTTCTGCTAGCTGTGGTTTTTATCCCATTGTAGCTTTAGAGCTGAAGGCATCAAAAGATTTCTGGGATTTATGAGGCGGCTTTAGGCCTTCCTCCTTTCTCTTTTGTCCTGCAGCCTGGCTTTTCAATATGACCGAGAAACCATTCTGATGTCCCACTGGATGGCTTCAGAAGTGCCCATTCTTGTGCCAAAAAGAGGGATTATTGATCAGGAATGGAAGAGATCTCGTTGTTTAGGCTCTGGGGAGCAGAAAGAAGCAGCTGGGTACCTGGTGTGGAGTAAGAGAAGAGTCCATAAAGCTGCCGGTCTCTGCCTCACTCCCTCCTGGACACATCTTTCAAACCTCCACCCCCAAAAGGGAAATTCCAAAAGACACAACCTTATCAAAGGACAGGGAACTCAGCCCGGCGCTTCTGATTCCCCAGAGGATTCCAAATGGCACAAAAACAAATAAAGCCAGAGATTACATTACAGAAAACTCCACTGATCCGTGTGAAAGGCAGTGGATATAGGGCTGCACATTCCAGCCTCTCTGCAAGCTCCAGGGATGCTCCAAATCCTTCATTTTGCCAACATTAATAGGGCATATCTCGAGGCCATTGATCACTCCCAAAAGCCAAAGTTATCAGCTTCTCTTATCTGCTCCCTGTCTTTATCCAGCTGGAAACCACTGTGTGCTCATTTAGCCATCCCTCAGGCACAGTCTGGTTATTCATCACGTCTTAAAAAGGGGGATTCGGTGCCTTGGCCACAATTAAAGAGCAGGGACAGACCTCTGCATCTCCAAACACCACCCCTGATCCCAGCTCCGCCATCCAACCCACGGGAGAGCGAAAAAAATAACCCCAAACTCAAGTTCAAAGGGGCATCCTGGGAGTGAATCCCTAAAAAAAATCTGCCAGCTGAAGCAGGCAGGATTCAGCCACACTGAATTGCTCCCAGCTGCCAGGAAGGAGGAGCAGGAGTGACTGTTTTGGGTAAATAATCAGATGGACAGACAGATATCTATATATTTATATTGTTACACACACATTTATATGGAGTTGGATGCACAGAGAGAGTTCTCCAAGCAGGTTTCTGCCCCACAGCTTCTTTGACCTCCTGCTCTGTTTCCCCCTCTCTGAGTGAATAATCTCACTCGTGGAACCTTATCAAGTGATGTTTGACAGTCTGGGAGCTCTATTGCATCCAGGAGCTTTCTGTCCTGCACCACAGCAGCAATATCTCCCCAAAACTCCTACTCAAGCCAGGCCCACTCCTCATAAATCACAGGCACACATTGGCTGTCTCTTAATCAATCTTCCCCAGGTGTTCCCTCGCTCAACCTCACCACGAGCATCTTGAGGCTTTTCCTGGAAATTCTATTATTTTTTTTTCCTAAAGCAACTGCCTGGCCACGCTCAGGGCTTTTGGATTTTCTCTTTTCTCCCTGGTAATGTCCTGCTATCAGTTTTCTTTTCGCAGAAGTCCCTGGGGTCCATAGATACCTTCTACAAGTGTCTGATGAGGTAGAAACTCCCCCCAGAAATATCACGTTGGCATCTCTACCTCCGTGTTTGGTTGCCCACCAATCAAGCAGATTAAAAATATTTTATAGACACCTTAAAATATTTTATATAAACATATAAAATCAGCTCGCTTCACTTCTCCCTGTCTCCACAACATCTCCAGGAGCACTTCCCTGGTAACCCAGAGAAAGCTTTTCTTCTTGAAATGTTTTTTTTTTTCCCCAGGTTAAAAAAGTGATTTTTCAACAGAATGATAATTTTTTAACTTAAATTACCTGGTCTGTTTGAAGACAGTCGATAAATCACTAAAGAAGTAAAACACTTCTCTGCATTGAATCAGCTTGTAATGAAAAAGATTCATTTTGTCATAGCTTCAGTTTTGGACAGTATTTTTTTTTTTTTTGGCTTTTAAGTCTCATGAAAAACGCACTGTTTGTAAAACCCCGGCTCCATTTCGGTTCGTAAAAAAATCATTTAAAAAAATCAATGAACGCATTTTTAATTTCTATTTTTGGGAAGAGCTCAGGCTCAGCAGCAGCCTGACAAAGCCATGCAGGGCTGGCTGAGCTCCAGCCAGCTGAGGGGACGGGCAGTGAAGGTCATGGACGCTTGGAAAACTTCCCAGAGACATCCCCCCAAATTCCCCGAGCTTCTCTGCCCAAATGCACAAGGTGGGACCAAAAAAACCCCATTCCTGAGAGAGCTTTGCTAGCCTCCCAAAAACAAGTCGAGATACAATCCAAGGATGCTCCTTGTCCGTCCTCCCTGGCTTTTCCCCGTCTCCACAGGCTCCGGGAGAGCGCTCACAGCGCTGGGATGTGCTGGGACATCCCTGTGGCAGCACCGGAGCTGTCCCAGCCAGGGTCACAGAGCCCTCTGGGCACAGAGGCCCCTTCCTGGTGACACCTGAGGTGCTTGAACACGGCCAGGGACCTTCTCCAGGGCTGCACGTGGTCCCCAGGCAGAGCCAGGAGCTTCCCAAATCCCTGTGCCGAGCTGGGACCGGCCACGTCCCTCCCCAGCCGCGTAAAGCCTGGGAAGCGTCACAAATCGGGGGCAAAAACCTTTTCCATGTTGTATCCATTGAAGGCCAAACGTCTGGGGCAAAAGCTGGAAAATTGGCATTTCTCAACTTGATTATTTTGTTTTCTGGCTGCTGATAGAACCCTGCTGTGCACAGAGCCACATCCCACCCCACTTCTCCCACATGAGACCCCTGCTCTGAACCCCCACCGGAGCTGCCTGAAACCCCAACAGTCTGAGCCTGTGTTTGAACAGAGTGGATTTCCTAGAGGAAAAAAAAAAACCCTATAAATCCTGTTTCTAAGCAGCTTTAACAGAGAGCCCAGCTCCTCTGCAATCGAGCCTGTTGTGTCTGAAGTACCAGGCACTTGAGATAGCCCAGGGAAGTCGTGGTCCCTGCCCTTTTTATATCTATTGCCTGGTTCTGGAAAGCATCCTGTGAGGAGCCACTTGGACTTTAATAGGATGAATCATTGCTCAAACCAGCATGTGCTTCTCCATGTTTACATGAGGGGGCCTGAAATGGAGATACCGTGAGGAGAAAAAAAATAAATTCAGCTGGAAGCTGTGGCCAGAGCTTGAAAGACGCTCATGTGGAAGGTTTCGGATCTGCTGGTTCCCTGTTTGAAGTCAAAGTGCCACCTCAGGTGCAGAGTTACTAAACCCAGCATTTGGGGGATCTCCAGAAGTTCTTTCCCCTGCTGATAAATGACCCCAGGATCAGCAGTGCCCGATGCAGAGGTGAACAATTCAAAGGAATCGACATCTCCTGGCACTGGCAGCCCCAGGATTATTCACCTGTTGGGAATGGCTCATGGAAGGGGCTAAACCTGCAATGTGAAGCCCCCAGAAATCACTGAAAAGCAGCAAAGAGCAGAAAAAGAGCAGCCTGGCAGTGCCTCTCCCCTGAAGAGCATCTGAAGCACAGCTATAACACTAATTTCACTCCAGGCAGTGATGTTTTCCTCTGCCACCCATCTTTAGGAGGAATTCCCATCATCCCCAGTCATTCATGCACGTCTTTCTCGCTTTATCTTTCATTCAAGGCATCACACCGGGTATCTGAGATCAATTCTAGCCTTGGGCCAAAGCTTAGGAAACACGTTGAGGCCGTTTCTTGCAACCACACGTGTTATTTTTAAACACCACGCGCACCCAGGGCACTGCCAGCTAGGCTGGGGATGTTTGAGGGCACGGTAAAAAAAGCTCCTGAGAGCTGGGGGTGCGATTCCCACCAACTCCAGCAGTTCTCGGATCAAACCCTCCAGGAGATAAACCTTAGGCCCCTCACAGGCTGCTCTGGGATCTGGGAGCTTTGCCCTTGGCTTTGAGACTTTGAACCAGGGCCAAGCGATTGCAGCTCCTGGTTTAGGAGAAGAGGAAACAGAAAGGAACTACAGGCTTAAGGGATTAGAAGGAAGAGCTAAAAATAAAGTACCAGCAATGCCAGACCCCCAAATTTACTGCTTTCCTGCAAAGAGGATGGGTTTTCCTGTTGTTTCAGCGAGGGGAATCAGCTTTCTGCGTGACTTGGAAGAGCAGGACACCGAGGGAAAGCTGAGTGCTGTTACTCTCCAGGAGCACAGTTGTTCCTGTTGTTCTTCCTTCTTCCTGGAACTCATCCTCTGGCTAAACATGAAGAGCAAATGGTTCTTGGGGAGTGTTTCTCAGCTGATTCCAGTGAAGGGTCGCAGCCCACTGGTGCCAAAAGTTGACACAATTAAAGATATCGGGCATTTCTGCCGGTGCAGCCTGGGATGGGGGGTCTAAAACCAGGGGGATATCCCTGCCTTGACTTTTCCTGCAGTGCTGTCCACCCCCTCCTGCCTTTTCCTTCAGCTCCACATCGTCCTTCCAATCTGGTTGATCCTGTCTTGGGGCCTGGATGGCCTTTTTGGGGTCCTCCAGATCCTATCTCCCACCCAGTCCTTTTCCAGGGCCCCCAGCTCCAGGAGAACAGGAGCAGGTGCCACCAGGACAGGCAATTGAGGCTCGGTGATTTTTCTGGGAATGAAAGGAGAAGTTTGAGTGTGGCTCTCTGCGGCTCTGAGCAGCCAGTTGGCTCTTGAGAGGAAGCCCAACACTCAGCCCTACAGAACCATACACACACAGATATGTTACGTATTTATCCGAGGCAGAAATTGGCCAGGAAATGGCCATAAAACACACATTTTGAATAAAAAGAGGGAGATTTATGGCTCTTTTGTGAATCTGAGTCATATCTTTCTGCATCCCCCAGGCAGGAATACTCTAATCACTAACATACCCCAAACATGGACGCACAGTGGGCCGGGAATTGCTTCCTTCTGGCCACAGCTCCAGCTAAAGACGTGATAGGGATTGAGCTACTTTATCTGACAGTTGGTAAATGAATTGCCAATTCATTCTGAGCTCGGAGGGGGAGTTCTTCCCCTTGAAAAAAAAGGGTCCTTTTATATATGTCTTTGATCAGGCAGGGCCTTGACAAATTATTTTCCAAGGAATTTCTTGAGTCTTAATGCCACGAGAAGGAGAAAGGGGGGTGGAAAATAGAGAAAAAAATATTTGCTCTCAAAGAGAAGCTTTTATGTCTCCAAAAATCACAGCGATGGAAGGGATTTTCTGCCACTTCCCCTCATCCCCTTGGCTTCGAGGAAGGGAGGCAGGTCGCCCGAGGGTTTTTCCATCCCGTGGAAAGCCGGGAGGTGGATGGGGAGGAAGCAGTGCCAGGTCTCCCAGCCCGATTGCTCCCCGGTGAGGGGGAGCTCGGTGAACTCCGGCACAGACGGAACATAAAGGTCAGGGCCATCAGTGACACTGAGAAAGGGCCCCTTCAGCACCAGCACGAGCCAGGGGAGCAGGGGGCAGCTCAGGGTCGTGGCACCAAGGAGCTGCTCCTTGCCACGAGGGCTTTGGAAAGGTTGGGATTCAAGGGAGCATCTCCTGCCAGCGTCGCTCCGAAGTGTGAGGAGAGAGCAGCGTCTGCTTGTCTTTCACTGGAGTCTGGGGGGGTCCTGGCCCTGCCTTTTTATTCCTTTCATCCTACCATTTAATCCCTCTCCTCCAGGCAAGGATCGTGTCCATGATGGAATCCCAAGGGAGTTGCACAGGCCAGGTCTGGACAATGGCTGTGCTTTCTGTCATCCCTAATGCACAAATAACTTGCTCCCGTTATCCCACGCCTCTCTCCTGAAGGAGAACAGATCCCACCAGCTCAGGGTTCCATCAATACATTTCTGCTACACTGAGCTTCATCAGGATGGATTAAGCAAAAAAAAAAAAAAAAAATTAAAAACCCCCACAAGACCCTTCTCTCCAACCTAACCCTGCATGGGCCCATCAATAACCTGTCTGAAAGAATACTCCTGTCGGAATTCCCAGTAGCAGCCCCACTACAGACAACACTGATGCATAAAACCTCCTGGTTAAGGGCTGGCTGGTCCAGAGAGTTAGGAGCAGCTTAATTTCCTAAAGAAATGGGTCACTGCAGTTGTCTTTTGGGACCTTCACGAGCAAAATTCAACCGCCTTCAACAAAAAACCTGGAAGAATTTGAGGTTGAATGCTGAGGGTCCTCAGTTAGGCGACTTTGAGTTTGGAGAGTTTCTCCAGCCAATTCATTCTTTAAATAGTGCCTGTTCAACTTTTCCTGGCTCCCAAACCCTCCAGCTCTGGCTCCAGATGAAGCCCTAAGTGAGGTTATGTTCAGCTATGGTCCCATCCCAGCCTGCTGCGCCTCTCAGGCAGAGGGTTACCTGTCCTGAAATTCTCCTGAAATTCCATCCTCCTGCAAAGAGCAGGAGCAGGATTCACCTACTGATCCCAGGGGTTCTTCCCCCATCCATCAACATCTGATCAAGTTGTTAAAAACACCCTAAAACTGGCACAACCAGGTGGGAAAGGACATCTCCCACACACTTTCCTGTACTTCATTAACAGCTGAGTCAACAGAATTAAAATCCAAGCAAACCAACCTTAAAAATAATCCCAGATGAGGCTCAGGAGTACCCTGGGACAGTGATAATCCTGCTCAGACCCAGAGCTCCCTTCCCTATGGGGAAGAACCTTCAAGGACTGGCATAGACTGAACCACAGTGTCTGGGAGGCAGTGGGGAAATAGCTGAGATTTCTTTTTTATTGTTATTTAAGGCTATAACACAGCTAGGAATGAGTTGAGACTTTTGCTTCCTGACTTTCCCGTGTTTCATTCCTTCTTTGAATACTGTTTACAGCTGAGCACCAAGCTGGGATGCTGGGGTGGCCAGCAGCAATATTTTATGCCAAAAATTAAGCAGCTCTGATGCTTCCTCTTCTAGGGGATGCTTTGCATAAAAAACAATTTATGGTTTCAGGTGACTGGGTCAAAAATGGAGGGGAAAGTACAACTGCTCCTTTGTAAGGTGAGCAAACGATGCCATCCAAGCCTAAAAGCAGTGATTGGTGCTGGTTAAACACACCCAAAAAGCGCAGATACCCACACGGGTCCAGCAGTGGGATTTATTCTCCTTTGCCAGGTGTTTTTGAGGCTTTGAAGGTCACCCAGCAGCGCAAGGTTGCCTCAACCTGGAGCTACGAGGTGCTGCTGCCTCCCTGCTTTGCTGCACAGCCCAGGGCAGGACGCTTGGAAATGTCCCAGCCCAGAGATTCATGATTTGCTGCCCACGTAGGCAGGGGCTGCAGTCCCTGGCAGCCCGGGCTTGTCACCGCCGCACTGTCAGTACCGGTGCTGTCGCTCACTCAGGCTCTCCGAGCGTCTGTGCAGAGCCGCCCTCTCTCCTGACTCCCTGAGCAGCTCCAGGCTGTCCCAGCAGCACAGACCATCCACAGGACCCCCTGCTTTAAACTGAAAGCTCTCCAAGTCTGGAATTCCCTCTCCTTCCCTGCCCAGGCAGCACCAAGCTCGGGCAGGGGAGCCAACACTGCTGGAACAGCCCCAGATTCATCGTTCTACTCAGCTTTCCAACCAGGCTTCAGCTGGGCTTGCTTTCTCCGGGTTGTGCCTCACAAACGCCATCCTGGGTGTTTGTGGGCCATTTTTTTTCTAATCAAAAGCCCTGATGAAGGAGTTGCACCCAGACATCTCAGGTTTGCAGTGATCCAGAGCTGGGAGACGCTGGGGCACTGCCCAGTCTGAGTTTCTGGGGAACATCAGGACCCGAAACTGCCTTTAACAGTGATCTCCAAGTCCAAATTGACGAGGCAGGGACTGGGTGAACAGAGCGAGTGGAAAGTTGGCTGGGCCATCAGATGTCAAGGGGGATCTTTAGCAGCTGAAATTCCAGGGGGTGGTTGGCTCCAAGCAGCTTCCCTCAAGGAGCAGTATTGGCACCAATGGTTTGGAATAACTTCATGTGTTAGAGACTGGGATGATGGGACAGGACCCCAGTTCAGGGAGCAGCACACTGGGAGGCAGAGCTGCTGCTCAGATGGATCCCAAAAAACTGGAGAACGCCCCAAAGTCCAAAGGCAAAGCCCTCCCTCTGCCACGGCCAATCCCATGAAACAGCTCTGGCCGGGGCTGGAAAGGAGCTCTGCAGAACAGGAGCTGGGGGTCCTGGTGAACAAGGGGAGCAGGAGCCAAGCAAGGAGCAAAGATCAGCTGCACCCTGAGCTGGAGGAGCACAAACCCAGCCAGGAATGGGATTGTAAAGGAGGTTTTAGAATTCCACACACCAAGAGCAGGAAAAGAGGAACCAGTATTCCATCACGAGTGCCTCACTGCCTTTCCAGGAGCATGGGAAGACCCAGGGGCAGCAAACAAAACCCTGACTCATAGCAGAGCAGGTCAGAGTAAAAGCTGAAGTGGAATATTGATGAATTTAGGGTCCCTGGAGTTGGTGACAGGGATGTCAGCACAGAGCACCAGGGGGACACAGACACGCCGTGGTAAAGGCATTCTCCACATGCCAGCTCCCACAACACAGAGCAGCAGCAACAACAGTGATGATAATAATGATAATCTGGTTTGACCTTACACAACAAAACCCCATTTATGGGTATAGGTACCCCCAGAGCCCTCAGCCCCTCGCTGTTAAAGGGGTCACTGTGCGCTGCTGCAGGTGTTTGCCTCTCCCCCCCTCCCACTTTAGGGCTGTACTTTCTGTTCATAATTCAAGCAACATTTCTTGCCCTGAGGCAGATTTCAGCTCGTTTCTTCAGTCTCTGGTAGAGCCCAACAGCCCTGAGTGGGAGCAGTGCACGGGTTACCTCCACAGTGAGCAGCTCCCGGACTCCACCCCATCCCCTGGTTTTGTTTTGCTCACTTGTGCTCAGACGTGCTCCCAACAGAGTCGCTGCAAGGGGTTGATGCAAAACCTCCTCAAAGCCCCACCCTCCTCTTTCCTCTGCCCTTAACCCCTGTGGTGGGAGGGCTCATCCAGGTGCAAATGGTGCTGGTGGGAAGCCTTGGGACTGCTCCAAGGCAGCGATGGGCTTTTCCCAGGTGTTCCCAGAAGTTGGAGCCAGGATGTTCAAACCAGCCCTTCTGATTGACGGTGGAAACTGTTGAACCTTTATTTGTCGTCTTTATTTGTCTCAGGAACACTTTAAAATCCACTTTTCCTTAGCTGAGTCCTCACAGGTGCAGGGCAAAACCTCCAAACCCCCCAGGCAGAGCCAGGCACTGAGTCAGAAGGATTTGTTTCAGCCAAAAAAAGGAAGGAGGAGATATTGGAGGCCCTGGGTGTGGTGGGTCCCGAGTGAAACGCGTCCCTCTGAAAGGACTTCAGGCTGAAAAATTTCCCTTGAAATTCTGAAGGAGGAAAATCGAAATGTGAACAAAGTATCGCTCCCCTTCGGGGGTGGGAATTTATTCAAGCCGCTCTCTGAACATTTGCCATTCAGTTCAAGCTTTTTCATTTTCATGACTCAAAAATAATGCAGCAAAAGCATTAACAGGGAAAAATAAAAAAAAAACAAGCAAGCAAACAAATAAAAAATAAACTCCAAAACTAAATATTTTTTGTCCCATGATGAGTTCTAGTCCCACCTCCCCCAGCCATGTTTTCCCTGCCTCACTTTTCTCTCCAGTAAAATTTCCAACTTTACAGTATGTTCTAAAATCAAACAAAAAATCAGAAACAGGGCACTGGGGAAAAGACTCAGAATCCTTTGAGAACCTCATGTATTCACTGGTCTCCAGGAACTGGAAATTTTAAGAGAAAAGCCTAAACCACACTTTTGCAAATCACATGAGACCCATCATAAAATTGTCAGAGTTGGCAGCGCTGTAAAATCTATGATATTGTGGGCTGGATTTATGGACAAGGATCCTGAGGCTTTGGGATATTTTTTTCCCTCAGCCCTCAAGGCACAACAGCAATTTTTGGGAGGTTGGCTCTGCCCTGGGAGCAGCCTGAGCAGCAGAGGGGTGACCTTGCCCCTTCCAAGCATCCCTGCCTGTAGGAAAATCTTCACCAGTGCGGGTTTGGAGGCTGCTGGTGGGGAAAATCCTCTCCCAAACCCACCCAGCGTCGTGGCTGGGGAAACTTGAAATGTGGAGTGGCTGATAGGGGCAGACAAAGAGCTCTCTGTGCCTCTCAGGGCACCAAAATCCTCCCCAGATACCAGCAGGGAGTGTTCCAGCCCGGGGAGGCAGCTGGAAAAACAGCGTTGTGGCCACAGCCTGGAGACTGCTGCTCGCTCTGTGAAAGGTGTTCTCAGCAGAGCTTGGGCTTCTTCCTCCGAGGAATTGCTCAGCCTGCTCTTATTTCTTCTGCTTCATCCCTGAAGGCCTGTTTGCCTCCTGCCTGGTGATGTTCCACGGCTCCTTTCCTCACCAAATTCCCTGCCTGTGGGCAGGATGGGCCTCCACTGCCTTCTCCACGCACCTCACCAGCCCTCCTCCTCCTCCGGAGCTCCCTTTGGAGCTCAGCTCCCTCCTCACCCCGGGTTACAGCTCTCCTGGGCTCTCCTTCCATCCTCCCTGTCCCCAGGAGCAGCCCAGGTCCAGCCCACCCCCAACACCCTCAGTGGGGTTTATGGAAAACCACCAGAGGATTGTTTGGGATGGTCTTCCTCAAGTTTCAATGCTTCTTATTATGGAATCATGGAATGGTTTGGGTTGGGAGGGACCTTAAAGCCCATCCAGTGCCACCCCTGCCCTGGGCAGGGACATCTTCCACTGTCCCAGGCTGCTCCAAGCCCCGTCCAGCCTGGCCTTGGACACTGCCAGGGATCCAGGGGCAGCCACAGCTTCTCTGGGCACCCTGTGCCAGGGCCTGCCCACCCTCCCAGGGAAGAATTGCCAGCTCAGCTCTGAATAGGGTGAATTTTGCAACCTCTTTTGTCCAATTCTTCCACTGACAAATGTAATTTTCCCCCTAATTTCGCTGTTAATTGTTATCATCAGCATTATTATTCTTGGCTAAGAAATAAATCCATAAGCAAAGAAATCAGTCACATCAGGCTCTTCAGAACATAAAACCACAACCAGAGGGAGAGGACAACCTTCATGGCAGCTCCTGGTGCTGTTTTGGACCACTTGGGGAAAAGCAGAAGCTCAAGGTAGAACAGGCACCTCCACATCCAGGCTGGGGGTCACCTTTTCCTTTCACATCCCACCTGGCTCCTCCCAGTCCTGCCCATTGGAATGGAATTGCCACACGGAAATGCCGGATTGACCAACTCCTTCAAAAGAGGAGGAAAAGGACTGGATCCTCCCACCACCTTTCCTTTGCCTTCATCCCAGACTTTGCTTCTGTGACAAGTGATGGCTCTGCCACTGATGGCCTCCACCAGGCTGTATCCTCAGGGATCTTCCTGGTTTTCCAGCACCAAAACCCATCACAGAACCTCAGCATAACCCCAAAGAGCCGAAACCCAAACCTGAGGAGCTCCGCGGAAATGAGTGGAGTTGGAAGCTTGAGGCTTTCCTCCCGAAGCTTAAGAAGTCATTTTCCACAGGGGTTTCATTCTCCTTAATCCTCTTTGAGAAGCCCGGCAGGCATTTCTGAGGAGACCTCTTTACGTACGGGGTGACCACTGCCCATCTAATGTCACGGGAACCACGAGCTGGGGGGTGAGACGGTCACAGGATCAGCAGTGGGGTAACGAGGCCGGGAAAGCACAGTGTAACTGACAGCTAAATGCAGCCTAATTGCTGTGTTCCTTAACCCCAAATGCAGTTTCCTCATCAATCTGGGACCATGGCATGTTCTGGAGGCGCCCTGTGTGGTTTAATGCAACGTTTGGGTGATTCCCTGGGGGTGGCTCCATGCAAACAAGAAGCTGTGCAAGAACTGAGGTCCCAGCCATGCCCCGCACGTGGTGCCCGCGTCTCCTTCCGCCCTCAAACGTTGCTGACACCCAGAGCGAGCTCCAGCAGCACCTTTTGGCCGTGTCTCACCCAACACCTACGAAATGTTTTGCAAGCATGAGACAGTAAAAGCAGACACATCCGAAAGAAGGAAGTTTTATTGGAGCCAGTGCTGGGAGAGGCCCAGAAGACCCCATCGCCCAGGTCCTTGGGACAGCAAGGTGGGGATATCACCGTGGAGCGGCCCTACTGACCCTGCTGCCTTTCTGTGCCTTTGCAGGGTGTCCCTCGGTGTCCCTGCCACGTGGGACGGGCTGGGGACACCTCCTCAGCTCCTTCCACGCCCTTTGTAAGGTGATCCCAGCTCAGCAGCCCCACAGAGCCAACTTTCCTGTTGGGCTTCCCGACTGCAATCTCCTCATTCCTCTGGAGCTGATTTTCCCACCCGGTTTCCTCTTCCCAAAGCATCTCCCCTCCTTTGCCGAGGCTGGGACACAACCCCACACCTCCCCTGGGCCAAACCCTTCCCACCAACCTCAGTTCCATGGGAACAGGGCGGAGTTCCACCTCACTGGGGCTTCCCAACGCCAGCCCAGCACCCACCGAGGCCGCTTCTGAATCTTCCTCGATGGGAAAGTGACCCCAGGTGAGCACGGCCCTGGGGGACCCAGGCAGCTCTGGAGCAGACAAGGCCACAGCCCCAAACTCAGCCCAAGCTCAGCCCATCCCTTCCTTCCCCCCTGGGGTGTTGCACCTCCTCTGCTACGGCAGAAATGAATAAAAATTAAATTAAAGGCATCAAGTAGAAGAAAAAATCAAGTAAAACCACCCCAAACCCAAAACCACATTAAAAATAGGTGGGCATTCGCTCGCCACTGGGAGTGTGTGGTGTTTATCAGCCATGAACTGGCACTCAAAAATGGGAGAGCGTAGCTAGGCAGGGATTATCTTTCCTCCTTAGCTCCGTGGCTCTGGATACCTGTCTCGATTCCCTCCCACATCAGCATTCCCACACATTCCCACCCCCATTCCCAGTGGCTGACACACAGGTATACCTCTTCAGTTAATTAGAATTACTTTTAATTAAAAATATATGTAAATTATATAGAGTGTGCACAGCTTGGAGAGAAAAAAAAAAAAAGAAGAAAAGAAAGCAAACTTCCATCTCAATGAAAATTTGAACCTCTTGGAATTAGCTGCTTTTGTGACATCCTCGGAGTTATTGGAACTCCCACGTATAAATAAATAGGACCAGGAAATTTTACACCTGAAATACTCTGCAGTAGACATTTTTCCTTGCACATCTTTGCTTTTCCTTCTCTTTTTGCCTCCACCCCTCCCAGCCTCTCAGGATCATTTTCTGCCCCTTTTAAACACATTTAGTTGATATCTCGCTTCACATACCCACACTGACATCCCTTTTTGTTTCTTTTTCTTTTGGAGAGGAAGCAAAGGAACACGGGAGAAAATGAAAGCCTGGGATTGCAAACAAGCGTCATCATCATCATCATTTTTATGAGCAAACTTTTTCCTCTCGTTGTCTGCATCCTCTCCCCCTCTCCCCCCGTGGCGGCTGGCTCAGAGCCTGGCTTTCCACCCGCCGCTAAAAATCCAGCAGGAGTCGAGCTGTGGATGTTTGCAGGCTTGGAAATAACCCCACGCTTCTGTCAGAGACAGCTGAGGGACCAGGAAAGACCAGGAGGTGGGAAGGGAAGAGGAGAGAGAGAATTACAAGTGGGAAAGGAGATGAGGGAATGGTGTATGGGATGGATCCTGGAGAGAATTTTGGGGAATTTGGAAGGACACGGCTCTCTGTGGGAGCAATTTCACTCTTGGTACAATGCCTGGGCCAGGCAGGTACTGGATTTCTGTATTTGGGGGTTCTCAGTACCTCTTTCTGTTAAAAAGTAACAAAGATAACACTAATTAAAAAAAAAAAAAGAAACACCACTCCAAAAGCCACCCTTGGTAAAAAGGGCTGGTGTCTTTTTCTTTTTCTGAGAAAAAGGAAAGAAAAAAAATATATATTATTATTTATTAT
>VZTE01006120.1:686471-722324 GCA_013397775.1 Eulacestoma nigropectus | reverse complement strand
GAGAACAAAAAGGGCAGGAGGGCAGGGGGGGACGAGGGTGGTGGCAGCAACACAAACTGGGTGGGACCGTGGAGGGGGAGAAGTGTGCTGGGCTGTTGGCTTTTCTTTTGAAACAAAAGAAAACAAAAGGGGGGTCGGGGCAAGTCACAGCGAGGCCGAAGACTTCCAGCCGTGGGTTCAGTCAGCGTCCGTCCCTCTCGAGTGCTAGCGGTGAACGTTCGCTTCAAGGAGTCTTGCAAAACGCTTTGTTATCAACAGGGGGATTCTTTTCCTTTTCCTTCTCCCGTTTTCTCGGATTCTGCCGTGGCTCCGGCGCTTCCCTGCCCCCCTGGTTAGCTGTTCTCGCTCCACTCTGGCACCATCCCCACGCCGTGCACCGAGTGGTACTGGTGGGGCGACAGGGTTCGAGGCACGCCGTGGGAATACAGGAATTCCGCCGGCTGGAGGCTGCTGGGAGGGGACTGGATGCCCGTTTGAGGTCCACACTGCCTCACGATGGGCTGGTGAGAGCTTTGGTGCTGGAACATGCCGTGGGTGTCGGCGATTTGGGGCGACGTGTGGTTGGCCACGCTGCCCAGGCGGGGCATGAGCGGCCCCGAGGTGAAGTGGGCAGAGAAATGCTGGTAGGGTAACCTGTCCATGGGCTGCATGGCAGACACTGTGCAACTGCTGTACGAGGGCACGCTGGGCCACGTGTTACAGCTGATGTCCTCCAGGCTGGGCACGGGCTCCGTGGGCGGCGCCGAGCTGGCGTACATGCAGGCCTGGCGCTGCGCCGACTCAGTCCTGTACGACGTGTTCAGTCCCTGCTGCTGCGGGTAACTGGGCCTGTAGAAAGGGTCCTCGTCCGCTGGAGAGGTTTCCATGTAGGGCTTCTTGTAGGGATGCTCGGTGGTGGAACATTCCTCATCTGTTGGGAGACAAAAGTCCCGGTAGCCAGCAAGGAGAATGTGCCCGCAGCTGAGCCTCCCTCTCTGCTGTCCTGGGTGTACCAAGGACAATCCCACACTTCCCTCGGTGTAAATCCCCACCAGTTCCTTGGAACTGATCTCAATCTACCCTGTGGAAAACAAGCCTTGCACTTGGCCCTCTCTGCTGGATTGGGGAAGGGATTAGCCAGGAGCTCTGGGAGGAAAATCAAGATGCTGGAGGGATCCTGAAGTTTATCTTGCTTGGTGATCCCCACACACACTCCCCATCTCCTTCCCGCTGCCACTTTGACCTGAGGAATAACATCTGCCTGTGACCTCTGCACCTTCCAGGGTCCCCACTCCCAGCCAGGAGGCTCAGAGCTGGTGCTGTCAACTCAAATCCTTTACAACAAAACATTTCCACGAGAAAAAGAGACAAAAACGGAGATCACAATAAAAATCCTCCCAGGAGAGCACCAGCGATGGCACGGTTGGGACAATCAGATTTGGAGTTTGACAGCCCCAGCCTCCAGCTGTGCCAAGGCAGCTGGGCACATAAATCCACACAGGGCTGTGGGCACATAAATCCACACAGGGCCGTGTGCTGGAGCCAAGGGGAACAAAGGAGAAAAGTAAATTTCACAGCTAGAAACAACAAGGCACATCTTGCAGAGCCCTTTGTTTCCTGCAGCATCCCAGGCCAGCAGAGGGAAGGAGATAAACAATTTAGGTGAAATCTCCAGGGTGAAGCCAAATGAATAAATGAGTGTGCACTTATTTATTCATCCACAGGGTCATCAAATGAAATCCAGCTCCGCTGGAACGGATGGCAAAATTCCCAGGGACGAGCACTTCACCAAGAGATTTTAAGGACAGCGTGGCAAGGGAAGGGGAGCTTGTTCTGACACGGATTAACTTTGCTGCTGCTTCAAAAACAAGATTTCTGGTGCAGGCAGGAAAACATCCTGCTTGGTTGGAGCCCTCCTGGCTGCACCCTTTTAGCAGGGGTCAGATTTGAAAGAAATTTGGAACAAGGTCCCCTTTACAATTTTTCTCAACCAACATGTTTTGAGCTGTAATTTTTTTCACCCTCAAAATCTAAAGGAGATAAAAAACCCCCAGTGTTGAAGAGAGGAAGATTGAGAGCGTCTGCCCCACACGATGCTGCTGCCAGGCTGCTCTGAGGGGAATGCTCATGTCCCACCTTCAGGAGGGGCAGGTGGGCAGTGCAGGCACCTTTTGTTTCTTCTAAACACACACATGCACATAACCCTTACTGCTCTGAACAGCCCTGAGGGCTCTCCTGGAAGCTGCACCCTCTCTGCATGTAAAATAACCCATTACTCCCACCCAGGGGTCTCCCAGGTCCAGCTGGAACAGCTGCTGCTCTTCATCCTGGTCCAACAATCCCGCACAGAGCAGGTACTGAGGGGCACCGTGGGGACATTCCCCACCGTGGCCTTTGGCTTTGTAATGGCACAAATTGAGCTGGAAAGCCACAGTCCCGTTCCTTTCCTCCTGACAACGTCAAAGCCCGGCTCCTTCGCCTCAGCAACGCAGAGCCCTGATAACCAAGTTCCTCCTCTGCCTTCCCTGTGAAAGCAGGACGGGATAAATGAGCAATTCCATCCCATTTTTAAAACCAGCTGCCACAATAAGCAGGGAGACGCGGGAATGTGCCACCCTCCTCAGCCCTGCTCAGGCCCCTTTTGTGTAGGAGCAGGGCAGAGGATGGAGTCTCCTGAAAGCCGAAAGCTGGAGGCACAGGTCCAACCTCTGCCCTGTCTCAGCTCCATGACAGGAGGGACATCTGGAAGAACAGCCTGGGCCGGAGCTTTTATGGACAGTGTAAAAAGTTTGGATTCCTAACCCACCGCTGAGTAATAAGAACACTGGGGTGGAAAAACAATGTCTTGTAAAATGCAGCATTGTTCTGCTAATAAAGTTTTCAGCATTAAACCGCATCACTCTGCTGGCACCAGGAATCATTGGCTTGGGGTTTGACTGTTTATTTTATTTTGATTTTTTTAAATATACAACACAAACCAGTCAAACTCTGTTTTTCCGTTGTGTAAAGCTGCCTGACTTACAACCTGAGCTCGCTGATTTTTCCATTTAGCCCAGACATTTCTCTGCCTGCCCCAGCCCAGCCGGGCAGAGCCGCAGCGGCACAGAACCACTTCCAGAATCCAGCACAGGTGAAGAGGGAAAAACAAAGCCAACCGGGATTTCAGTGCAAAGCCCAGAGGTGCCCTCTGTCCTTCTAAAAGCTCTTGGGATCACTCTGCTGGTCCCTCTAGAGCCAGGCTCACTGATGTTTTGTGTGGGAAGGGATTTTAAGGTGTGGAAGGACCCTGCTCCCATCTCTGAACAGGACCTAGGCACTAACAAAGGATCTCAGCCTGCCCTAACAGCTTCTGCCTGTCCTCCTGCCCCTCTGCCCAGTGATTTTCCCATCTATGGAGCCTCAAAGTGCTGGAGAGGGAAGAGAACGGTCCATGTGCATCAGGAGGTGAGATGGTGCAGACCAGAGAGCCTCAGCTGGTGCTGCCTGAGGGATTTACACCAGGCCAGGCGCTCTGGTCTTGTCCCACCACTCCTCACAGAGGACACCCGAGCCAGCACAGAGCAGCTGAAGAGCAGCCCCAGGATGTGTGGAGCAGATCCAGGGGTGGAAAGGGGACATCATCAAAGACAAAAGGAGCACAAGGCGAAAAAATCTCCCATGCAATGCCAAAGGCTGCAGTTGCAATTCATCCTCACGGGCTCCGGAGCCTGGACAGTGCAGCTCAAGGCCGTAATCCCGTCCCTCAAGGTCCTCTCACCTCCTCCTATCAATGCAAGCAGGACACAGGAGATACTGAACTGTGTGCTCAGGGTTTGATTCCCTGATAGCAGCTCCTTGGCCTTTTCCAGGTGCTCCTGAGCCCTCAGAGGAGCTGTTGGCCATCCGGGGAGTCATCCTGACCGTCCCCCACTGTTGAGGCTGTTCTTGGAAGCCGAGGGTGGTGATCAGCTCGGGGAGCAGCCCCTCGATCCTGCACAAACCTCCAGAAGCGGGAGGTGCTGCCAAGCAGGGGAAGCTGCCAGCGCCGGGGAGAAGCTGCTCCGAAGCGAATCCAAGGAAAACGGAGCCTGAAGAATGGGGTGGAAACTGGCTCCCTCACAAGGAATTTGATGATCTATCTAATGAAGGAGCTTGAGCGAGAGCGTGAGCGCTTCCAAGATTTCCGGTATTTACTACTTCCAGCTGGGTTGTAAATACCACACAAATGGCTTTTTAAATGGAATTTTCCCAATTCCATGATCAGGGCCATGTAGAACAAAATGCAAACATGGAAAGCCTCTGGATTTCAGGGTGCACTGGGCCCTCCTCTCCTGTCTTGGTGTAAATCAGGAGAGCTCCTTTCCCATCCATGACACTCAGCTCCCCGGGATGAAAGACAATGAAGAATGGGACACGACTGGTTTGGTTTTCAGAGCTCACCCACAATTCCAGGGCATTACAGGAGGTTCATCCCGACTTTGTGAGGGAGACACAATGGGTGATTATCACTAACGCTGTTGTTTTATCCAGTCTGGATTCCAGCATGGACCTGGCACGAGCCTGAAGAGCCAATACCAGGGTGCAAGAGTGACAAAGGTTGTCCAAGAAGAAAAGAACAAGGAAAATGCAATCAAAATGAATGTCTCTAAAGGGAAAACAAGTCCTAAATCCTAGGGCACGGAAACTAAGGCACGCCAGTCATTCCAGCTATTGCACTGATTGTGATGTGGCTGTGTTGTATCGTAGGGGAACATCTCAGGGTTGTGGGGCAGGGACCATCCAACCCCCAAAAGCTGGAATCTTTTCCACAGGCAGCAAGTTGGCAGCACTGCCTGCAGAGGCACCTCTGACAGGAGAGTGGGATCACAGAATGGGTCAGGCTGGAAGGGACCACAGTGGGTCACACCTGGTCCTCCCTGCTCCAGCAGCGCCATCCCAGAGCACAGGATTGTGTTCAGAAAATTATGGAATATCTCCAGTGAGGAGACTCCACAGCCTCCTGGGCAGCCAGACTGGTGCTTGGTCACAGGAGAGAAGTTCTTCCTCATGTTCAGGTGGAAGCTGCCAGGCACCAGTTCCTGCCTGTTGTCCTGTAGCTGGACACCATGGAGCAGAGCCTGCTCCATCCTCTGGCACCTCCCTGCAGGCACTGACAGACACTGGTGGGGTCCCCTCTCAGTCGAGGCTGGCCCAGCTCCCTCAGCCTTTCCTCATTAGGGATATGAGGCTGCTGAAACCAGAGTGCCACAAGAGTGTGGCTGCCCAGCAAATCCTGGGTATATCCTGGCCCCCTGAACGTCTCCTCCCCACGCAGGGAGTCCCTTCCTCACCCTCAGTGTCCCACAGCCACCCTGCTCTGGGCTCCGTTGCACCTCTCCAGCTGCAGCACAGCTCGAGCCTTGGCCAACTCACTGCACCTCCAAAGGTCAGCAGGATGAGCAGCGTGTCCTCCGAGGAGACATCCCATGCCTGAATTTTGTCCTACGGATTCTTTGAGTGAAAAAACAAAGCTGGGTGGGATGTGGGAGAAGTTGGTTCAGTCAACAAAGAAGTGCCTGCTCTGGAGGAGAAGGTGGAAAGGCAGCCCTGTACCTGCACCGACCTCATCAGAGCAGGAAAGAGACGGAAGATAAATCCTTCCCCAGGGTCACGTCCAAGTTAGGGGGCTGAAGGACACGGTCCTCACTGGTTGGAGCCAGTGGATTCTGCCACGTCCCTCTTCTCCCTCAGAGTGCCAACGTGACAACTTTTATAACCTCCCCGGGGAGAGGCTGTTCCAGTTGCCTCCTGTTCAGCATCGCAAGCATCCCAGAAATCTGCCAAGTGGTTGGGATTGTGTAAGGCTGGGAGGGAGCAGAGGTTTAGAGGGATGACTGTTCAGTCCACAGGATATCTGAGAGACAGGATAATACAAGGGAAAACAAGCCCCAGTATCCTAACTGGGATGTGGGGCTGAATGAAAGACACAAGGCAAGCTGCCTGCTGCTGAGGCCTTCTGGGCTTCTCCAAGCCCAGCAACGGGGCAGGGAGAGGTGGAGAACAACCAGAAAAAAGACAAAGCTCCAACTGCTCTTTGTGTCAGCCTAAAAATCCGCGTCAAGAACTGCGGTCACCCCTCGGTGAGATACGGGGTTGGAGTTGATCCGTCCTCTCGGGACCAGCGACTGTCACGTGCCATCAGCCATCCCAGTGTGGAGCTGGGATACAAGGCAGGATCATCCGTGCCATTCCCCACTCCTGGAACAGCGACCCCATTGCAGCACAGCGGGGTCATTCCCAATGCTGTGACCCTGCCCTCCCACCTGCACACCGGGAATTACCAGATTAGGAGCTCTGGGATGTGTCCTTCCTTCCTTCCTCAGCCAGGAGAGCATCACCTCCCTGAAGCCTTCAGAGATAACAACCCCTGGCAGCCCTGCTGCTCTCTCCTAATGTGATCCCATATCAGATCTCCACAGTGAATCCATCTTGCCTTGACAGCTAAGAACAACACTGCCCACCACAGAGAATAATCCTTGTCTTAGGTCACCAGGAAAGCAGAAGTTGAACAAGGTTCCTTTGAGTTGGGTGAACACAGAGCTGCTCCTAACTGAGCCTAACCCAAGGCTCGGCCCTGATTGAAAAGGGTGCAGAGAAACATCGGTGGAATGTCAAAGCTGGAAGGAGACTGGCTTGGAAAGCAGTGGTGGAATTCACCCCAGAAGATGCAGGCAGCAGCTGGTCTCAAACCCAGCTGAACTGCCCTCTGCCCCCAGGGCACTTATCCGTAACCACAGCCCTGGGAAAGGAAATAATCTGCTTGAGATAAATCCTGAACTGCCTGAGGAGGAGTCAATGCTTGGGGAGTGGATAATCCCACACAATCAATGAGATTTCCAGCCCAGAAAATGGACAGAGGGGCAGTAGGAGCAAACACACTCTTGCTTTTGGGTTTTCTAAGGTGGTGAGGCTTGATAACTGTTAAGCAGAAATGTAGAAAAGCAAGAGAACTGTGAGGGGAAGCTCAGAAATGAGAGGCTGGAACAGCAAAAGAAGAGGAATATTATACATAGGATTATTTTCCCGTGTCCAACCAAGATCCTTGCTAGTGCTGGAAGGAAGTTCCACGCTCAGCGACATGAAACCTTGGATCACGCTCTGATTTATCCAAAGCGAATTGCTCGTCTCTAGCAAATTATTTTTTTCCCCCTTTTAATTAATTTCACTTTGCAAAGGGCTGCTTGGCAGCTCGGGCTGGCTCTCTGGTTCCCATTAACTTTGTGTTTCTTTCCTCTAAGCCCTGCTGGCTGTTTTCGATTTACCCAAGGCACGGGGAGGGGAGAGAAGGCGGCGTGGGGAGGGCAGCAGAGGCTCGGGGACACCCAAGCCCGCGGAAGAGGCCGGTGGTATCGGGCAGGACGCTGCCCCTCTTTGATTAAAGCGTTTGGCGGCTTTGATAAAAGGCCCTTAACTGCTTGTGCCACTCGAGCCATCGCTGAGATAAGGAGGGGCCGTGGGCCCTGCAGACGAGGCCTCCCTCGGCCGCCCCCTGCGCCAGGGCCGCGCAGGCCGAAGGGGCCCGGAGCTTTACTCCAGGGCAGATAGCCGTGGCTTTTGTGACAATAAGAGGAAGTGAGATAATTGGGGGATTGAGGGAAACCACCCACGGAGACACCACTTAGCGGGAATCCCAAAACTGGAAGGAAACCTCTGTTGATTCCTTATCGCGTTACAATGCGGAGGCGAATGATGAATTGCCCCGCGGGGCCGGGACACGCAGCAGTCAGGGACTGTCCCAAGGGCTGGTTGCCGTTTGGGCCAGCTTGTTTTGGTTAGTTCTGGCAAAAGGGGGAAGAGGAGAGGTGAAAGCTCAGCTCCCAGGATGGAGGAGCTGAGAAAGGACTCGCAGGAGCTGCAGCTCCCAGCGCTGAGGAGGGCTCACAGGCTGCGACCTTCCACCACCAGCAGTGGGACTTTGCGGCGCCCCAGCACCTCACACCCACAGCAGCCCAGGGGTAAAACAGGCCACGCACCCCACCCCTGACCTGGGGGACACTTTGGGAGGCCACAATTCTTTATTCCCTGCCTTGCAGCCAGCTCAAGGCCAGCATCCCCATTTCCAGTCCTAGCTCTGACACATTCTGTGTGAGCACAGTCACCGGCTCAGCTGCGGGGGACAGAAAATGCCACCTGTTTTCCACTGATTACCTCAAGCTCAGGAAAATATTAGGATTTCTCGGCTTTTTTACTTTGCACATAGACCTGTACACAACACACGTGCTCCCCACAACATCCAGGGGATTCACCAAGGACATGGGAGACATTTCCAGTGCCCTCCTGCCTCCTCTGCCAGCACTTCCCAGTGTTCCCTACCTTAGACTGTGTGTCTGCACATCCCAGAGCTCCAGGGGTTATGTTGCTAAAAATAATGGCCTGTGTCTGACTGATAGGGCCGTGCAGGGAAGCGGGAAGGGATCTGCTGTGGGGACGAATTCCTGGTGCACTCAAAGCCCCGGTGCTTGCTGCCTTCTGGCAGCTTTTCCACGGAGTAAATCCTGACAAAGGGAACGGGGTCGGCACAAACCAGCTCCCGCCCACCCCTTGTTGCATCCAGCCCTGGAAATCCCCTATTTTTTCCCAAGTAAAACTGATCCAAAGCTTTTGCTATCTCAGTCCTACAAGTGGTGCTGCATCTAAGTGTTCCCACTGCTTTGGGAGAGGAAGGCAGAGCCCAGGAACCACTCGCTCCTGCCCAGAACAATCATCCCGTCACTATCAGGGCTCTTCACGCCAGGACGAGCCGAGCAGCCAGCGGAAAGCCCTCACAGTTTGATCCCTAAAGCTCTGTCAAAGCAGGTCAGTCGCAGCAGAAGGGAAGGAACATGGATATCATGGTTTTCAATCCCAGGCACCCTTCATTAGCCCAAGCATTTCTGCAGACAGAAAACTGTCTCCCAGCTGTGAGACAGCCCTGAGCCAAAAACTGGGCAAAATGCAAACTGTCAGGATATCTCCACTTGGAGATTAACCCTGTCTGAGGGGCTGCAGATAAGTCATCTTTATCTGCAGCACCAGCTATCTTTCCAAATGTGGATTCACCGTGGGTGAAAGGCACTGCCAGCCCTCCAAACAGCTCATTCCCAGCCCAGCAGAAATGGGATTTTAGAGTTTCCCTGCCCAGCCTGGGGGAGCTGCCCACAACCCTCATCCCTCTCATCCTCCAGCATCACTTGTTGGGTGCCATTTTTGCCAAAAAATCGACTATTGGAGGCGGGAGATGAAGGAAAGTATTTTCTCCCTAAATATCTAAAATATTCCCTTTCTTTCACTTCTATGTTTTTCCATCCACAAAGGCAGTTATCCCTGGGGCTGTCCAAGGGGAAACATTGGGAAACAACACTGACAGTCACATTAGGAGGGGGAAAACACGGAGCAGCCAAGCTCTGACCTTTTCTCTTGGTGCAGTGGTAGATCTGGCCGTGCTCCTGGGAGATGGGGTAGGGGTTGGCAGGCGGCAGCAGGTCCTGGGAGGTGCTGGACACCCCGTTCTCGCACTGGTACTGGGAGCCCAGGTTGGAGGAGGCAGAAAGGACCCTGGTCTCGCCGCTGAAGGGGCTGTGGTTCGAGGACACTTTTTGTCTTACTGTGCTCCTGGGAACAACCGGGTACTCTTTACTACAAGCAAACAAACAAAAAAAACCAAAATGAAAAACAAGTCAGAAAAGCAATCAATTAATAAATAGATCAGAGGATTAATGAGTGAAGGCAGCACATTAGTGTCATGGAGCTTGTTTAGGCTTTCAGGGAAATGGAGATATCCCTCCCAGGAGGCTGCAGCCCTGTCACACTTTATCCATGCAGCACTCGTTATTCCCTTTCCTTTCGGTCCCCTTAAATTCCTGCCTTTTCCACCACTGCTATTTTATACCCACACACAAAACAGACAATTGCAGTTTTAGCAAAATAAAGAAGATTTATATTTACACATTGTAGCATTTATAAGCTGTATACTATTTATAATGTATTTGCAAAATGCACTTGCATGTAAATAAAAACCTCATTTCTGCCAAGCTCACTTGGAAATGAATTAAATATTTAGGTCTACTTTTTTTTCCCCTTATGGTAGTTGTCCCCATTCCTTTTCCCTGGAGTCTGTCAGCCTGGTTGTCCTGGATGGGGGATCCCTGCACCACAGACCAAGCTCAGAAAAGAGAAATAAATAAATAAATCACCGGGATTTGATGCACGCCAGAGCCTCAGCAGAGCCAGGATGGGAGGGGAAGCCTGGATTGTTCCCTTGCCCCCAGATCTGGTTGGCAGTTGGGATGCTTTGCCAACACAGGCTGGAAATCCCCCCTCCTCAAAGACCCTACAACATTTGTTGGAGATGTTTCTCCAAACACATCGGCAATTTGGCAACCCCAAAGACGATTCCTGCTCTGCAGGGAGAGCCGAAGCTGGATGGGGGATCTCAGGCACTTCAGGTGAGGCACAAGCCTCCTCCTGAACCCAAAGGTTTGCTGAAATGCACAAGGATCAGGTAGCGCAGCACCCCAAAGTGTCACCCGGCTCAGAGCAGCCACAAACTGCTGATTCCAACGCAAGTTTTCCCCTCTGAGGCTGTAACCATTGGACCAAGCTGGCTTTGAGGTACCCCCTCACTAGTCCAAAGTCATCGTGCTGGAGCAAGGACAGCTCCTTAAATCCCATCCACAGGCTCACCTGGCCACTTGCACGCAGAGGAGGAGCCCTGAAGCTCCAGTTACACCCCCCAGAGAGGACCTATCGCCGCAGAACTCAGAACTTATTTGCAAAATTTAACAATAACAATTCTATAAACCTGCCCCAGCAGGGAGCTTCCATCCAAACCACTGCAGTGGTGGCTGCCAGAAACATCAGCAACCGAGCTGGCATGGAAGGGAAATTCACCCAGGAGCTCAAACCCAAAGAAATGTGGCTCTGGTTGGGCCATGAAAGCTTTCCAAACCCCGGGCACTGGGGGCTTGCCAAGGAAAGCCTGTTCCAAAGGTGGGGTTTCATCCCCTGGAAGCAGCATTTTCTCAGAACTAAAATCCAGGCTGTGCACAAGGAACAAAAGAAAGATGGACCGGGAGGAAGCAGAGATTTATCCCTTGGATGTTCCAGGCAGCAGCGGATGTCAGGATGCGTGGTGGGATCCAGAGGACCTGCCTGACATCCAGCACTTAATTCCACCAAGAGATTTTCCCGGAGGGAAGCTTTGGTGGCTTCTGGGGAAGGTCAAGAGCTGTGGCCATCAAACCTCAGGGATGACCCTCGAATCTCCTGGGTTCTCAGGGATCTCCCAGCCCACCCAGGCCATGGTTTTGAGCTGCCTGCTCCACCTTCACACCGTGATCCTCAAGGAAATGGTACCAACACCATGGCCCTAAGCTGCATCCCCACCTTGCTTCCCTTCCGAGGAGACATCTGCGAGGAGGCGACACCTGGATGTGCCCTTAGCTCTCCTTCCTGAGGAGAGGCTGCATGGATTGGCTGGGTTCATCTCTCTCAGCCCCACACAACCAACATCCAGTCCCCAAAGAAAGAACAGAGCCTCGTTTTGTTTCCCAGTGGGTACCCAGAGCTCCAGCGGAGGAGGAGGGACATACCATGGCATGGTGCCACAGCATGTGACACTTCAGGACGTTTTTTACTGGTAGATTTGGCCGTGGTGGAGAAATCTTGGATGAAATCCTCGCGGTGTTTTCCAACCTCAGGGATTCTATGACCATTTTCAAAGGATGTCTCTTTGGAACATGGGATGAGATCTCTGTGGGGGTTTCTGACCATGAATTCTCAGAGGGACCCCGTAAAGGTCAGACCCTCGCTGTGCCGAGCCCCACACAAACACTGAGGAGCCATCCCCACCCCAGGCATTTCTCACCCAAACCAACACTTTTCTCTCTTTCAATGGAGAGCTGAGAGCAGGAAAAATTAACAACCTGATTAAGGATTTTTTTCTTGATTAAAGAATATTTTCAATCATGAAGGTCAAAAGAGACTTCCAAGGTCGAGCCCAGCCTTCCAACAACACATTGTCAACTGAACCAGAGCAATGAGTGCCACATCCAGTCATTCCTTGGACACCTCCAGGGATGGGGATTCCACCCAGCCCTGGGCAGCCCCTTCCACTGCCTGACCACCCTTTCAGTGAAGGAATCCCTCCTGATGTCCAAGGTGAAGCTCAGCTCATTTCTGGCCATGAAGGAGCTGTTTGTCTGAAACAGCAATATTTTTACCCCAAGTGCCAGAGCACGGGGGGTGTTGGGTCCCAACTTCCTTCCAGACTGCATTTCCCAGGGAATACAACAATCTCCGTGGATGTAAGAGAGGAATGTGGTGCTCTGTGGGACACAGCAGGAACTGGGAACTCTGCAGGAGAGGGAACAGGTTGGAGTCACCAGGTTTCCAAACAGCAATTCCCAGGAGGTATCGCAATAACGTCTCTCCAGACTGAAATATTTCCATTTCAGTCAAAACATGTTGGGTGCTATTTTTGCCAAAAAAATCAGCTATTGGAGGAGGCATACGAAGGAAAGAATTTTCTCACTAAATATCTCAAATATTCTTTCTTTCACTTTGACATGTTTCAATTCACAAAGGCCGTTATCTCTGTAATTTGACATATTCCTCCTTATAGGAGCTGAGCTGAAATAAATCCTCGGTACCTTCTAAAGCAACAACCATCTCAAAATATTTCTATTTTTTCCTGAGACCACTCAACATGTGGAGTGCACACCTATCATTTTTAAAGCCTGAAGGACAAACTAAAATGGATCAAATTCTTCTTTTTTTTTTTCCTAAAAATCACTATTCCCAAAATAGTGGTTGTAATCCTGAGCTATGGTTTAATAAAATGAAAGGCTTCAGTCATGTCCAGAAATTCTGCTGTCCAAAAAAAAACTGTAGCAAAGTAAGAAGGGGGAAAAATAAAGCATTAAAGCTTGACTTAAGCAATGTAGGAAATTGTCCACACAGCAAGGAGGAGGTTGTTGCTCCTGGGCCAGAACATGAGTCAGTTTTACATGGGGTGTTAATAGGCTTTCTTCTTTTGCATTAAAAGTTGCAAAATTAGAAGAAAAATTTTTAAAAGTTGACTGGAAAAGGAATTTACAAGGAGAAACCTGTCACTGGTCTATTTAATGTCTGTCAGAGGCTAATAATGAATATTAAGTTGCTGTATTAAAGTAGCAGAGGGGGACAGGGAGGAGTCACACAAGGGGCTCTGTAATATTTTGATTTTTTTGTTTTGTTAAACAAAAAGTATTGTTAAAACTTTGGGAAAGAAATCAGGGATGAGGCCCAAGACCATCAGTGCTGAAGTCTGGACTCTGTTCTTAACTCCCACCTGGCCAGAAGCTCCCCAAACCCACAGGGTTGGACACCAGCTCTGCAGCACCCACATCCCACTTAAAATTCTTCATAAAACCCCGATCCTACAGATCAGGCCTGACAAGCGAATCCCTCCTGCAATTCCAAATCCCACCTCTGCCAGGCAGAATTAGAAACTCAGTCTCGTTTTCTCTCATGACAGCTTCCCCTTTCCCTGGCCAAGAGGTGCTCTCACCACGACAGACTCAAGAGTTTTGTAAGATCACTTTTGCCACAAACTCGTGGCCAGCAAAGAATCCAAAGGAGCAAATTCAAGACGATTTTGCAATCTCAGAAGCAGAAACCTTGTTGGCCACTGCAAACTAATAACAACAGAAAAAATTATAAATACAGATCTTCACAGAGCAGCATCCAGTTCACTTTCTTGCTTATTACCACGCTCTAAGAGAATAATCATTTTCAATCTGTTTTCATGTGCAAACCTGAAGTTTCCCGATGTACCAGCCAAGGCATAGTAAATGCAGCTGCCAGATAAAAACCTGGTTAAAAACCTCTTCAAAAATCACAAAAACCAGGAAGCTCCTGCATTGAAGCATCCAACCCCTTGTGCCCCTAAACAAGTTATTTTAGAAGATATTCCTGATATTTTTGCAACAAAACCTTGCATACCTCGAGGCTTCCCAGAGCTGCTGTAGCTCATGGTAACAAGGCTTCAAAAGACTTGTTAAATACCAGATCCCAAGGATCTGTTGGAGGTCAAGGTGAAGCATGATATGGAAAAGGATTTCTTTCCCATGTTTTTACAGCATCCTTGGAAGCCCCTGAACTGTCTAAATCCTGCTCACAATCTCAATTCTTAGACTAAAACCTGACCCAAGGTTGAGCACAGGGATTCCCCTCCACTCTTTCCAAATTTCCAGGAGATTTTAACTCCTCCTTGGGCAGTCACAACAAAAGGACAAATGTTCGTCACCCTATCAGTGCTGCCCCTCTACCCCCCCAGCACAGAGTCAACCCCCAATTCCAGGTGTGCAAACACAACTCGGTGGCTCTGGGGTTTATATTTCCCAGGCCACCAATTGTTGTCCTTCCTGCTGAGGCTCAAGAGGAGGGAAGAAGTGGAAGTCAGCCATAACAGACACAGCAAAAGGAAGAAGAGGGGAAAAAAGTGTCTGGAATAAACAGACCATCTCCCAGGAAAATAATCAAACCAAAACCAATTGTCAGAGTGCATCCATTTCAGCTGACTTCCAGCACATTGAAATAAAATTGAGCCGCTCTCCAGAGGCTGTCTGGGAGAGGATAAACTCCGGCAGGAAAGGACGTGGTAGGAGAGGAATTGCTGAGTGCTTCCTGCAGTCCCAGCCTCTGATTAAGCGTGACCCCTGTGTGCGTGGGGACCGCGGAGCAGCCCCGCAGAGAGTGATACCCCAGACTGGATGGGGTAACACAGATCAAGGTGTCCCCTGAGGAATACGGGGCTCTGTTCACTGTCCCCTCCTCCTCCAACGCAGCCAAGTCCTGACCTTCCTGCCGGGACCCGAGGGTCCGGAATCCCTGGATGGGCTGCGTGCGTGGGAATCTCGGGCAGTTTAACGAGGCCAGCGCTGGTGCCGCACCTGGGCTGGGGCAGTCCCGGGATCAGTCCAGGCTGGGGATGAGCAGATGGAGCAGCCCTGGGGAGAAGTCCTGGGGGTGCTGGTGGGGGAGAGCTGGACATGCCCCAGCACCCAAAAAAACCTCCAATGTCCTGGGCTGCATCGCCAGCACCGTGGGCAGCAGGGGAGGGGGGATTGTGCCCCTGTGCTCAGGTGAGACCCCACCTGCAGAGCTGCCCCAGCCCTGGGGCCCAGCACAGGGAGGACCTGGAGCTGCTGGAGCAAATCCAGAGGGGGAATCAGGGGGATGGAGCCGCTCTGCTGGGAGGAAACGCTGGCAGAATTGGGACTGGAATTTCTCTCTGGAAAACAGAAGGTTTCAGGGTCACCTACAAAAGAGTTGGAGAGAGACAGTTTACAAGGGCCTGGAGTGACAGGAAAGGGGAAATGGCTTCGCACGGACAGAGAATAGGTTTGGATTGGATATCAGAACAAAATCCGTCCCTGTGAGGGTGGGAGGCCCTGGCACAGAGTGCCCAGAGAAGCTGTGGCTGCCTCTGGATCCCTGGAAGGGTCCAAGGTCAGGTTGGACATTGGGGCTTGGAGCAGCCTGGGACAGTGGAAGGTGTCCCTGCCCAGGGCAGGGGTGGGATGGGATGAGCTTTAAGGTGCTTTCAACCCAACCCATTCCATGATGATCCTGTGGTCTGTTACCAACTCCTCTGAGCAGTGCAGCCCAAAATCACTGCAACAAACCCAAGAACCAGCAATGAAAAGAACCAGGCAGAGCTCAAGAGCTCTCATTAGCAGGCAAATAAAAAGGTAAATTTCTCCAGAAAAATATGTTGGAGTAAGAGGAACACAAGAGGAGCAGGAGAAGGGATGTGGGCCAGAGGCTGCACCTGCATCTCTTCGTGCTGGGCTGAGCTCCTGCTGACCAAATCCTGCTGGGCAGATCCCCCAAAGGAGGGGCAGTGACAGAAAGTGCAGCTACCCTGAGTGCCTCCTGAGCAGCTTTCTCACTTCAAAAGAGCTGTGAATAAGTGAGGTCTGCACAGCTTCCTTTTGGATATCACCTGAATTCCCTCAAATCCTACAGAACACATCTCAAGCCTGCAGTTTCCACTGGGGCTTTGACCAGGAAAACTTCCTGGGGGATGTGTGCTGGAGGAAAGCTTCTGTTCCCCAGCAGATGTAACAGCTCCAAGTCTCACACTGAAAACGTTTCGGACAGAGGGAGACTCTTGGGAGATGTCAGTGACAGAACCTGGCAAATGGAAGTGGATTAAAGATGCAATGAGAAGACAGGAGAAGGACAAGGTGCACAAGCCAGCCTGGTGCCTACCAGCCCAGTGTTTGAATGGAACTCCCTGGCACTCCCCCGCTGGAATGCTGGGGAACACAATCCCTTCGGAGCCCAGAGGCTCATGCGTTCCTCCCGCCGGCTCCCCAAAATGCGCTGTCACCTCTGTCACACCGGCTCTGACTCATGGCACTGATTTCGTGCCCTCTGTGCTGGCCCTGTTTCTGTTCCCGATGACACACGGGAATCTTTGGAATAATTCCTTTGGAGTCAAGAAGATTGCTGTGGATTTATGCCAAAGGCAGCAAACCGTGGCTCGCGATCCTTGACGGAGAAAACACAGCCCCAGCGTCAGGCTCCGCTGTCACTCTTCCCTGTCACGTGGGTCATTCTGGATTTTTTGGTCATTTTTCAAGAGCTCAGAGGGAGCCAAGAGCCACCATTCCATGGCATCACCATCCCCCTCAAAAGCCTTCCCAACAAGAAGCTTCAAGGGCTAAACTGCATTAATTTGAACACAAAACAACCAGGCCCTGACACTTCCAGAAGCTCCTCAGCCCCCATAAGAACCACCCCAGACAATGGGAGCTGCAGATGAGCAGCAAGAATTGGTTCCAGGGTTGACCAGAATTGCTCCCTCAGTGCTCCAGACCCACAAACTCTTCTCCCCTGCTGTCCTTTGGCAGCCACAGATGACAAAAATTAATACAGTAAAAGCTGTGACTTGCATGCAAGCCCCAATCACCCCACGGTTTATCAGCACAGCTCTGCTTGGGCTCTCGTGAGCAGAGAAGTTGAAGGGCAGAGCCCTGCACTGCAGATCTTGCCTCTGCACGAGCTTCACCCTCTGTGGGTTCCTACCACGTGTTGTGCTCCTGCACTCCACACCAAATCCCCCTGGGCACAGGCAGGAGTTCTGAGTGGAGACAAAAGAGATTTTTACAGCACAGAGGGGCAAGAGATCCAAAAGGAACATCTCACCTAAAATTCCCACCATCACAACTACCTCACTCTCACCTGATTTATGTTTTCAAACTGCAGCATGACCACGGGATCCTGTAGTAACACTCACACCCCTCTATGCATTTTCCTTTCTTTTTAATGTTTTGGGGTTTTTTTCCCTAATCAAGAAAATCTCAAACTCAATCTCGTGCTCAGAAAGTTGAAAATTTTGAAAAACCTCTTCTTGCCAGAGAACCCAGCCTACCAAGGAAGCTGCTGAGGCACCTCTTGTGCTTCCGGAGAGAAAGGCAGTGGGAGGAAAGAGGAGAATGAGCATTCACGGGAGTTTGGATCTCTCTGGAGCTCGTGGCTCCTCTTTTTCAATGGAATCATCTGCTGCTGGAAGGCTCCACCTCACTCCTGAATGAAGTTCTACCTGGACAGATTTATTAACGTTTTTTCTGAGAAAAAAAGAGGGAAAAAACCGATATGGGAGGCCTTGGAAAGGAGAAAGCCAGGGAGAGGGAGGGACTCGAAGCCGTGGTGAGTGTCAGGCCAGCAGTTTCTGGTACAAAAGGCTGTGCACGGTTATAAAAATGTGGGCTTTTTCCAGCTGCTTTTTTCATAATGAACCAACAGCACTAAAATCCATCCCACCATATTCTCCAAGGGCATAAATGGACATCATTCCCCTAAAACCAGGATGGACTGACCCGTCCATCACTGGGAGCAACGCCATAAACACACATTCATATATTAAAATATATGATACATAAATTTAATGGCATTTTAATATATATTTATATGTTAAATCTCTATAAACCCACAAAAGGCAGGGTATAGTTCTGCAACATTCTCAATCCTGAATGGCTCTTTATCTCATAGACACAACCTATTTTTTATAGCCACCATTTATTTATATATATAACTGATTTTATACATGGGTTTATATATTTTCATATATAATTTTGGATATATTCATATATCTACATAAAAAACCCACAAAGGTGGGCCCATATTTTCAACCTTGAATGGGTCTTTATTTTACTATAATCATCTTATCCTGCCCTCCCTTAAAAAAATGCCATCTTTGTAAAGGCCCACAGCCATTCCTCTGCTGAGTTATTAAAACGAGCATCACAAATTATCCCGTAAAGGCAACGATTTTTAACCCTTCCAGCTCTGAGTGGGTGTATTTATATATTCCAAGTGTTTCTGTTCCCTGGATCATCCACCGCAGCCCCTGCATAAAAATGCCAGGCAATTTTTAGCAGGGGCTCAGTGTGGCTCGATGCTGTGCTCTTCACACGGCACCGAGCCCTTCCTGAGTCCTCCCTGTCCCACCTCCTCCCTCCCGCTCCGAAAAATGAACCCAAACCTTCAAATCCTTCCAGGGACTGGGATGAAAGGGTGGTTTGGCAGCAAAAAAAAAATGGGGGGGGGACATCATCACCCAAGTTCCAGTAGAAGTTGGGAGACTGGCACAGGGTGGGGGGAGCTATTTCGAGTGGCAGTGCTGCCATAAATAAATAAATATTGATAGATCGTGCCAGGATCTGTTGGGAAGGGCAGGCAGGGAACACAGGGCACATTCAGGAGCCCGGGAGAGGATTCAGGTGGGGCAGATGAAGTGTTACATATACCTTTTCTAAGTGTATACCTTGGCTTTCCCAGGGCTGAGCCTCAACATGTTTGTACACAGGAGGAGATTTGCCCACTTTGAGGAGGGTTCTGGGCGTGTCTGCAGGGGTGCAGGAATTATTTGGTGCCTGAGAGCACGATTTCCCTGGCTACAGAGAGCCGCGCGCAGGTCAGCAGCTACAGCCACCAGAGGCGGCCACCTACAGCTGGCTCCTGGGTGGGCAGTGGGAAAAACCCTCCCATCAGAGGGTCCCAAAGCACGTCCCTCCAGCAGGAGCCAGAGAATAAAGGATCTGGGTGGCTCCTCCCCTCCTGGAAAACGCTCTGCTGAGAATCTCCATCTGTCTTAGAATCGTGGGTATGGCACCCTTCCTGCAAAACATTTGCACCAGGAAGCACCTTGACACACGGACAAAGTTCCAAGTGGAGGGAAAAGCACGAAGCTAATTACCAGCAGGACCTGACATTTAGAAAAGGACGTTAAACAGGATTTCCAAACAAGATTTAGGCTTGGTTTCCAGCTTAAGTACTTGCAGCCAAACCCGAGATTCTAAAAGGTCTCCTCAGCCACCTGGCCCTGGAGATCCCAACAGTTTCTAACCTTTCCTTCTCCAACCTGAAACCAGCACATCTCTGCTCCTGCTCTGCACATCCAGAACCGAGCAGGCAAACACTCCCCTCCTGCCAAAGCCCCTCCAGATCCATCAACAAGACAGCACAGGACACTGCACCACCATCTCCAGAGGCAGCTGGAGCATCCTTAAAAAAAACTGCACCCAAAACAAGGCTGGGAGCTTTGTCTTTAAAGCACCTGGGAGAAAGGAACACTCAGGAATTCTTCTGCAGTAGCCTGGTGGCCAGAGCTGCTCCCAGCCAGCCCAAGTTTTTAACGGGTCTAAGTCCGCGTGCAGCCTTAGAGACGAGAGTTTAGCACAAGCTAAAGGTTGTTCGGATGGGGACACGTCTAAAAGAAATGCAAAGTCCCTGTGGCCAAGGCAGCGTCCCACAAGTGAGGTCCTGCCTCTGCCACGCAGCAATTAAGGAGCTCCCCTGGGAGCAGAAGGCCCAGGACTTTGGCCCCGTGTCCTGGGAGTATTTCAAGAGCCCGATGTAAAACCCCCACGCAGATGCCAAGGCAGGGAGCGGCACCACGTCCTGGCTCCGGCCAAGCCACGAGGGCCAGGCCAAGCAAAGCCCAGGTGGCTCTGGTGGCCCCAGCAGGGTCCCCACGAGGGTGACACGCGTTACCTCTGCATCCTGGACATCCTGTGCAGCTCCATGTCGTCGCTGCCGCGGAAGCCTTTGGCAAAGGGGTTGTTCTCGATCTTCAGCTGGGTGATCTGAAAGGGAGGAAACGCAGCGGGGTCACCGTGAGCCCAGGGCATGGCCTGGGAGAGAGGGGATAGGGGGTATTAAACCCAAGGCAGGCGGGATGGGAGGGAAAATCCAGCTTGCAGGAACTCCAGTCATCCCTCGGCTCACTGGCCACTCCAGATGGGCCTTTCCCTACAATGCTCCCTTTTTAAAATATCTCCTGTCAGCAGCCTCTCGCTTCTCCCAGGCTTGTCCCACAACCAGCACGTGGGACTGCACACACGCACTTTTCTCTGGAGAAAATCTGCTCTCTGAGAGTTCTTGCTTTCATTTTGCTGTTGGGACAGAGAGGGCTCCGCTGCTCAGGGGACGAGGGATGGAAGTCTGGACAAATCCCAACGAGTATTTCCTCATCAATGCCCAGGCAAGACCAAAACCTCACCTTTCAGACCCTGCCCCCCTCTCCCAGAGCAGAGAATCTCACCCTTTTCAGAGCAGCTAAATGTGCTCCAGGTGCTCTGCATCTGCCATCCTGCCCCACCCCTGCCAGCACTGCAGGGACTCATTACCTCAGTTACTGGGAGGGCGACTTCACCTGTGACCATCAAGCCCCAGAGGATTTTTTGTCTCCCCAATTTGCTCAGTAAGTGAGCTACCTTGAAAATCTAAAGTTTAGTGGGATGAATCCCCTCAGACCCAACTTTTGTCCTCTTAAAACGTCTAAATTTAACCTTTAAAGCATCTGCTGGACAGAACATGCCCTTACCTATAGGGACTGTGCTGCTCCAACCCCCCTCCTGCACTACTTTTCCTGAGGGCTTTGGTGAGCAGGGGTTGTCATTTAAGCCAATGTTAATCGTGGAGCAGCAACACCCTCATCTGCCCTGTGGGTCTTGTAAAAACTCTGCCATGCCAAATCTGATGCAAACGCTTTGGTGCCTTGGCAGAACAGGACTGAGCCTGGATCGGGTGTGATATTGCTGCAAAGCCCTAAAATTTGGGCAGAAGGGGGAAAAGTTCCCTTCCTTTCCTCTTTTCTCCATGGCTGCCTGGCAGTCTGAGCCCTCAGCAAGGAAAGACACTTGCCCAGGAGGAGAGACAAGCCCGTGTTTGCCACTGCAGGAACTTCACACTCTCACCACGTTTTATGGAAACCCCGTCCTTCCTTCCTGTTGAAAGGTGGCCAAGGGGAAGGAAAGAGCTCGGGATTCATGGAGGGAGAACAGAGAGAGGTTCATGTTCACCGAGTCAAGCACAAACAACCGGGCCCACCTCCCTGCCAAAATGCAGAGAGGAAAATCTGGCTCGCCCAGTGTCAATAGCAAACCTCGCCAGGTGTATGCACAACCAGATTCTGTTGCTCTTTTCTTGTCTTTTTGCATATTTTTTTCCAAGGGCCATTTGTTTATTTGCTATTTTTGCCTCATTCAGCCCCAAATTTCGCCCAGAGCCCCCCACCACCCCGACACTTATCCCCAGGGGCATTCCCATTAAATCAGGACCATACTCAGCACAAAAACAAGCCCTTTGCATTTTCTTTTTGTCCTTCCTTTCAGATTTCAAGGAGAAGGGTAAACAAACAATCTTTTGGGGTCAATTTGCCAGCTGAGCCATTCTCCAGCCATAAAACAGGGGCGCATTTTGTAATTGGAAGCCCCCAGTTCTTACACAACCAGCCGTGTATTTTGCAAAGCCTATCGGTTTGGAGGTGGTGACTCTTCCAGAATGAATAATAGGCATTATTCAACATTTGGAGTGCTCCTGAAGCCCTGTAAATGTAGGAGTTGTCCTCCCTCGCCGACCCCAATGGCAATATTTGCTCACACAAGTGAAGCCCTTCACTGAGCGAGGATTTACAGGATTGGCACCGGCACACAAAGGCACAAAGGGCCGGATTCATCCCAACGCGACCAAAGGCGTTTTAACCAAGGCGCCTGCACTGGGAGCCTCGGCTCCCTGCTGGAATCCAGGGAGGGAGACGGGGACTGCCAGAGGGCACCGGGGCTCTGGGGAGGTTGGCAGTGCCTCCGCAGGTCCCCAGTGCACTCTGGGCACTGCAGGAGGAGCCAGCAGCGCTCCCGCCCCTCTTTAAGCGCCTCGCTTGAATGCCCTGTTTGATTCTTCGAGCTTTTAATCACCCACAAAACATCAGCCAAAATATCAAAAGGGGACCTCGATATTGCAAATCTGTCGATTTAGGAGTAGAGGAGTCCCCTAACCCACGTGAGAAACGAGCAAAGGTGTTGGCGCTGATGGCCAAAAGCCCCAAGAGAATCATAGCCAACTTCAGCCTCCTTAAAATTAGGGATCTGCTGGATTGAAGGCATCTAAAAACCAGGGACTGCAGGTTTAGGATTAATTCTCAGGCCTCTGGTGTCCTTCGGATGGGTTGGAGCTTCCAGAACAGAATTTCCCCAGGTGACAACTCACGGCATCAGCCACCACAAAGCCAGGAGAGCCCAGGCCAGATTTAACAAAACTGTGCATAACAAACTAGAAAACAGAAAAAGCTGGTGAATCCCTGCTCTAGCAAACAACCTGTGGAAGATATTTTGTTTGGCCCCTTTTTTCCTGACTTCCAAACTATTTCAGAGGTGGAAAAGCAAACGCAGGGGTGGAAATAATCTTGTTCTGGATCAGCTTTGCCACAGCGAAACTGAGTTTAATTGACTATAACTCATGGGGGGGCAGAAAAGTTGTCAGAAAGTCAAATGACAATTACCTCATGAAAAATAAACCAAAATACAACGTCCTGTGAGGTCATTAAGACAGAGTGCCCAGGGCTGAATTACGCAGCACAGGTTCAATAAAACTGAAGGGCTTTGTTTGCGTATTCGTTACTGGAGGAAACCGATGGCGAAGCCCCCTCGTGACCCCCGGCTCCCGAAGCTGCCGCAGAGCCTGGGAGACGAGAGCTTTGCAGGGTGAAGCCTCCCAGGTTTCTGCTTCTCAGGGCTTGTCTGACCTGTGGGCTCACCTGAACTTTACCGGGAAGCGACAGTTCCCAGGGGAATCCCTGCGCTGCTCCCCTTTCTCTGGGCTAATTGGCCGCAAAGCTCCTCTGCTGAGACCTTTCCAACAGCACCCTTAGCTCCAGCACGAGGAAATTTAGCTTTGCATCAAGTTAGGTCAAGGAAAGATGCTTTCATTTTTTTTCCTTTTCCACAGATACGTATTTATACGGGATTGTGCCTGAGGGCTCGTGAACATCGTTATGGCCAAAATCAAAACTACCATTTTGCGTTATTTTCTGTCAAGAACTTGCCATGATAAGATTGTTCCCAATTGCTTCTCACTTGAGAAGTTGGAACAAAGTGGAAACTTTGTTAGGGATGATGTGCTCCACACCCGGTGCCCTGGGCTCTATTTTATTTACTTATTTTGCTAAAAACTTCTTATTTTTTTTAAGCACTTAAGCTAAGGGAAAACACTACACCCTGACCTCTTTGGGCACTTCTGAAACTGCAAAAGGTTGGGCATTCTGGAAAAGGACTGCAAGGAACGGGGATCCTCAATTTGTGAGTTCTCTCTCGGATCTGTGCTGATCACTTGGAGACCTTAAAACTGATTGGGGGGGGGGGAAGAATCAGCATTTAGTGAAGAAGAGGTGCCGGCGATCGCCCCTGAGCAGAGCACTCGGTGGGATCTGTGTTCTCCCTGCCCTGCAGGTGGCCGTGGTCCTGCTCAGGGTGGCAGAGAGGGACCAGGAGCACCCGTGCCAGCCTGGAGCTGGCAGTGCTGGGAGCCACGGGAGGCTGGGGAGCACAGAGCCTTTTTCTTCCTCGCTCTCACCTAGCCCAGATGGAAACCGAGTCAGGATGGAGGAGAAGCCAAACCAGAGGAGTGGGAAGGAGAGAAATGGATGAAGACAAGGTGCCTGCTGAGCCACGGACATCTGGGCCAAGCAGAGCAGCTGGATGGGGAGCTGGGACTCGGAGCCCGAGGCAAAGGCCAGGAGAAGGGAGGAGAGGGGGGAGTTGCTGGCAGAGGGGAGAAGATGCCGAACCCAAAGCCAGCGAAGGAAATGGGAGGGACTGGGAGGCTGGTTGGAGGTACTGGGGTGAGACAGAGGGGCTCATTGAGGAGGCTGCTGGCTGGACTGGGGCACGAGGATGAAGGATGGGAAGAGACAGAGCTGGCACAGTGTTTGGGGGAAGGAGGTGAGGCTGCAGGCGGGAACGGCGCCGGATGCAGAGGGTGTCTTTGCCAGGCTTGAGGAGAGGGGCTGCTTCGAGCCCCAAAAGGGTCCAGGGGCTCTGGGCTGGCTGAGCACCCCATCCCGGGGCTGGCAGGGAGCAGGGACAGGACTGGGGACCGAGGGAGACAAGGCTGGTTCAGCCACAGGCTGTGAAGGACACGAGAGCTCTGGAAGGAAGCTCTGTCCCACCAAGGCCTGGAGCGGCACTAAGATGTGAGAGCAGAGGTGTGAGGAGCCCCAGAGAGGGTCAGGGAGAGAGGAGCGGCTCCCTGCCACCCTCAGGTGCCCGAGGGCTGCACAGAAGCCACCAGGTCTGGTGAGGAAGAGGAGCTACGTGGTCTCACTTAACCCCAGGGATCTCTGTCTCTCTCACACTGGGGGAGAAGAGCCTGCCCTGGGGAAGGAGAGCGGCTGTCCCCTCTTGCCAAAGAGATGGAGAGACGCAGGGACAGTGACCCCAGGCTGGGCAGGGAGAGCTGGACAGGGAAACCCCACGAGATGCCAGCCAGGCCACCACACTGGGGGCCTCTGCTGGAGTGGTGGAGGTGGCACCTGGCACCAAAGCCACGGAGAACGGAGCTCTCGGGAGAAAACACCCGAGCCCGAGGACATGCCCACCTCCAGCCCGCAAGCGCGGTGCCAAGAAGCCACATGCTCAGAGGGGACCTGCACAGGCAGCTCTCCAGCATTCCCCAGGACGCAGCACCAGCTGACTCGGCCAACTCACCAGCCTGATTTTAGCACTGGGTCTTTGCAGGGGAAGGATGAACGTCTCTATTCAGAAATCCCAGCAGATTTCTGGGAGTGAATCCAGTCTTCAGCCATGCCCTGCCCCTCTGCTCCACATGGCATTTCGGGGTGCCTGTAGCATCCCACCTGGGGCTAACGTTTCCTTAAAAGAATTTTGGCTACCAAGAATGTTAAATAACTTAGGGTGGGGGAAAAAAATCGGCATAAAACCGGATATCCTGAGGGGGGGAACCAAATAAAGCCCGAGCCCAGCTAAGGGGGAAAGCAGGTTGTAAAAATTAATGAGAATAATTGTTGTGAATTCTTGCTTTTGAAAGAACCCTCATGAGGGCAGAACCTTAATTATTTCTGTCTATTAGGGTTCATTTCCTGGTCCTAAGCAGAGAGCTCGTACCTAATAAATACGAGCCAGGAACGCAATGATTTAAGCTCCAGCAAAACGGTGCTTAACTGCAGGGGAAGTTAATATTTGGGAATCAACCCCATTGCAAGCACCCATTGTGTGAATGGCGAGGAAATGAAATGTGCATGTGACCTTTTTTAACACCTCGATATTTCTGGGGTATTTTTAAGGGGAGCAGAGAGGGGGGAGGTGGGCAATGGAGCTGCTGACAACCGCCCTGAAAACTTCACCTAAACTCCCTTCACAGCTTAAGCCTCTTTTTGGGGAGTAGGGCTGAGGAGAGGGAGATCCCAGGGTGCTTAAATATCTTTTCAGGCTGTCTAAAATATCAGGGGAAATAAGCACCAGGCCTACACTGGGATCGCAGCTGTGCTCTCAAAATAAATTGAGCTATCTGGAGGCAGGCAGGTATTTCTATAAGCTGTGTAAGCGTGGACTCAAATGCGTTTTGGGGCGAGTCACACAATTAATTCTGTAATAGAATTCAGCTATAACAGAGCTCTCGAAACCTGAACCGCGTGCAGGGGTGAATTTGTGCATATGCGTAAAATACAGGGGTGTTTAAAACTCTGTGTAAAATATGCCAGAGGGTGGGTGGGAAAGTTTGCACGAGGTGAGGGGTGGGGGTGAGAGAGAAAAGTGGCAAAAAATAAGCAGTGCACTGACAGCAAGACCTGGGGATGCCCCACACGTCGGGGCTGCCATCCTTTATGGCAGGGGGAAACGCAGCCTGTGTTGCAAGAGGAAAATCTGGTTCTCCAAGCAACCTCTCAGCTGTGAAAGCTGAGCTCAGGTTTCTGCTGGGGGAAAAGACCCCACCTGTCACCCCGCTCAGCTGGAGGATGCTCCTCCTCAGCATCTCCATCAACCCCAGTATCGTTCCCCATCTGCACTGGGCCAAGCTACAGATTTTCTTCCCTTCCCTGCAGGGAGATGCCCTTTAGGGAAGATCATCCCCTGGTTTATTTTTATGTCTCTTTCCCAGTTGGGATCTCATCTCGGGGCTACAGCCGCTCTTCCTCAGTTCCCCCCCAGTTCTGAGCAGCACGGGGAGGGATGTTCGTGTCGGGGGGAGAGGGATGTCAGAGCCCGTGGAGTGTCTGTGGGGTGTGTGAAATGCGCCGTGGTGGGTGCGAGTGTCTGCCGGGCTGGCAGCGTGTGTGTCTGTGGGGATCCCTGCCTCCGTCAGTGCCTCTGTTCCGCCAGAGGCAGACACGCAGATGTCATTTCTTATCACGCAGATGTTGCTGATTTACAGTGGAATATCCCTGCTCCTCCTAACGTGGCACTTTTCCCAAACTACTGTACTTACATGTTCCTGCTTCGCTTTTGTTTTACTCGCACGATCATTTCTTTTCCTATAAACCAGCCCCGTTTTTCCTCAAAGGAGAGCAGTTCCATTCACGTCTGTTTTCTCCTCGGGAAATGCCTTTAAAGCAGGCAGTGTGTCCTGTTTTATTAACTCCCACTTCTATTAATATTATATTCTTTCTCCAAATCCATCAAGCAGAAGTTAAACTTGATTTTATAGCATCCACAGTGGAGTTATAATTTAAGGCATAATTTGGCAAGGGCTCAATTTGGATTCAGTTTGCTTGTCCCGGCCGTGCCAGCAGCTCCTATTTTAAAGGGCAGGGAAGTATTTTCCTTTCTCCCTAGTTATGGTGGAACACTTTCTCCCCCAGCCCAGCTCTGCTCTCTGCATCTTGCTGGTCAGCTGATGGATGGAGGAAACGCAATTTTTTCACACAGGTTTAGGAACCTGCATTTCCAGGAAAGCATCCAGGATTTCTTTGGGGTGCTAAATGACTTTTCTTTGTTTGAAAAGCAGTAATTGTATCGGGTACGAAGGAGCCATCCTACCTGCCTGTGAGTACAAGTTTATAGTAAGTGCTTTTTATGTGATTCAGAGAGGAATTTGCTTATTTGCTGAAAAAACCCCTGAGTTTTCGTGGTACTGTGCCCTAGAGAGGGTCGGTGGGCAGTGGTGAGGGACAGTTGGTGAAAGACATCCCTAATTCCTCTGTGGAGAGCCACCCTGCCCTCAGCCTTCCTCCTCCTCCTGCCCCGCTGGGTGGGGAAGCCCAAAACCGAGCAGGGAAGGAGAGGGAGCAGCGGGCTCCTCACAGAGGGGCAGCAGCAGCACGCCGAGAAACCCCTCATCCCACCCAACCCTTCTCTGCTCCAGCAGAAGACGAACCCACCCCGCGGTGTCCGTGCTTTGTTTGCCTGATCTCGGGAGCTGAGCCTCCCTTTCCTGCCCGGGCCTCCGGCTGCCGGGCCCGCAGCCCCCCGCGGGCAGCCGGGTTATCAGCGCCCGGCCGCGGAGGGGAGCGCCCGGCTCCCTCCTCCCGATTAGGAGCCTTTGACTACGGGGAGGGGGAAGATAAAGCCAACTTCCTCGGTTGGTCGTCTCCGGGTGAGCGAAGCGCCCGGGTGAGCTCATTCCCCCTCCCCGGCTCGCCCCGAGCCCTGGCTTTGGATGCTTTGTGTGGCCAGGAATAACAGAGGGGTTGGGATGGGAATGGGAGCAGAGGAAAGGGGAACGGGGAAAAGGGAGAAGGGAGGAAGAAAAAGGGCAGGGGAGGGGGAAAGGAGAAGAAGAAAGGACAAGGGGGAAAGGAGAGGAAAAAGAAGGGGACAAGGAGAGGAGAAGGAAGGAAAGAAAAAGGAGAAGGGGGAAGAGAAAGAAGGGGTGAAAGAAGAAGTAGGGCGGGAAGCGGAGCTGGGGCCCTCAGGAAGAGCAGCGGGAAGAGGGAAGGAGCGGGATGCGGTTTGCCGGGGCGGGGGCCGGCCCAGCCCCTCACCTTGTGGTTTTGGTAGGAGGTGACGGCGATGAAGGCGGTCTCCGGGAAGACGTGGGTGCAGAAGGCGGTGTTCTTGGAGCCGAAGCCGTTGTTCTCGTCCGCTTTGACGATGTGAAGCCGGGGCTGGTACTTGTGCATGGAGTTCAGGATGATCTGGGCAAGGGGAGAAGGAGAGAGCGTCCCGTGGGAATGGAGGGGGCACAGCACGGCGCGTTCCCCCTCTGCCCCGGGAGAAGGACAGGGAGCAGCAGGAGCCCGCATCCCCGTCCCAAAGCCCTCGCTCTCTTCAGGCGAAGGGCAGATTGAGGTGCTGGGTGGGGGGACGCGTCTCTCCAGAACCCCCCCAGGAGCCCAGCAGGGCCGGGCGATGCTGCCAAAGGTGGTTCCTCACCTGCTGCCCCCAGCCCAGCCCTGCTCCTCCCACACGAACCCCCGGGGGCCGCAGCTGCTCCCCCTACGCGTATTGGGGGGCCAGGGCATCTCAACCCCCCCATCCCATCCCGGGGGGTAAAGAGTGAAGAAAGGGCGAGGGAAGAGAGCTGGGGGGATTTCGGGATCTGTGGATTCAGGGACGTTTCCCCCCCCAGCCCCCCGCAGAGGATGGGAAGCAGAGCAGGGCGGCGGAGCCGGGAGGGGCGGACGCGCTGTGCTCCAGATAAAAAGCGGGCCCTGCTCGGTACCGGGTTAATCTCGGGGGAAGGTGGGGGGCGGGGACGGCGGCGGGGGGCCCTCGGGCCCGATAATGACTGCCGGACCCTGGCGACAGCGAGACGCAGCGCGTCCCGCCGCCGCCTCCCCCGTCCCGGGGGTTTAAGCAAATTGCTTTGACATCCAGGAAAGTCGTAGACATCAACGGTGAACGATCTAATGGTTTTTAATTTCATTACAGCGACTCTAATTGAGAGGCTCCTGGCGCAGCTCCTCCTCTGAAGTCCCTTATTGTCCCCTCAGCGTCTTCGGTTTGTTTAGAGGGACTTTTTCCCCAGAGCCGCCTGTTCCCAGCGGGGATGCCTGGCCCCGTCCCCCCGGGCCGGATCCCCCCCTTCTCCCCAAAAGCGCCCCGGGGGTGGGATGGGTTCCCCTGGCTGCGCTGCTCCCCTTCCTCTTCCCGCAGGAAAGCTCCTGATCCCTGGGAAGCGCCCCTTGCAAACCCCTTTGCCACCAGCTCAGGGTAGAATTAAACTAAAATCGGAATTACAAAAAGAAAAAGGAAATCAACCCCCGCAACCGGAGGTGCAAAGGAGCGCTTGGAAAAGGATGCTCGGCATTGGGGTGGGCTGGGGACTCTGCTGGCTGCTCTCCCCTAAACCCCTCTCACTTCTTGGCTACCACGTGGGCGAGGATTTAATAGCACAAAATTTATCATTAAAAAGCGAGGGGGGAAAAAAAAAACAGCCTGGAAAAAATGAAACTGAAGTGTTGAAACGAGACTGGAGAAAAAGCCGCTCTTGGAAAGGGCTGGCAGGATCTGGAGCCACATATTCGTTCAATTATATATATATTTTTATAGATATATATATATTATTCGTACATGCACATTTATATTTGCTCAGAGGAACTCGCATCTTTGGAGACCTTCGAAGGAGGGCTGCTCCTGGCTGCAGAATTCACACAAATTTTCACGGCCCCAGGAGTCTCGCAAAGACCTTTTTAATGCCCAAGAAGTTCTAGCGGGATTTCAATTTTTCTAATTGTCTTTAATTATTGTTACTTTTCCTTTTCTTTTTTTTTTTTCCCCCCTGATCGAGGGATCTGCGTGGTTTTAGCTCCTATTTCCTCCGCTAATTATGCCTGATTGATTTTACCTGTTAGGCAAATTCCCGGAGGCAGCGGGCGGATTTTAACGATCCGGGACTCCCCATGCGATTAAAATCGGGTACCAAACACTCAATTAGGCCAGGAGAGTTTCACCCACTCGCGAACTCCAGGCCCCAGGGGTCTGTAACCAATTCCCACGGAATAACCCGGGTTTAAGGTTTATGCTTCTGGTTTTGGGGGGTCCTCACTGGGGTTCGCCCCGCTCTCTCAGGGGAGAAAGTAGCACCCCGCCAGCCCTGGATTTGGGGGTGCGTGGCACTGCCACCGCCTCGGGGGTGGGGGGCACCCCAGGCGGGTGCTGGACACGCACGAGGCCCTCGCCCCAGCCCCGCTACTCACATGTCCGAAGGGATCGAGGTGGTTGTTGGTGAGCTTGAGCTTCTGGAAGGAAACCAGCTGCCTCATCCAGTGCGCGCCGGTGGCCGGGGAATCGGGGTGCACGTACAGCCTGCCGGGCATGGCCGGCTCTGCCTTGCCCGTCACCGACCTGCGTGGGGACACGGGGCTGAGCTCCGGCCGCGCGGGGACGTCCCGAGGGCTCCTGCTCCCCGTCCATCCCCTCCCGTGGGCTCCTGCTCCCCGTCCATCCCCTCCTGGGGTTCCTCCCGAGGGCTCCTGCTCCCCGTCCATCCCCTCCTGGGGTTCCTCCCGAGGGCTCCTGCTCCCCGTCCATCCCCTCCTGGGGTTCCTCCCGAGGCCTCCTGCTCCCCGTCCGTCCCCACGGGAGGGCTCCTGCTCCCCGTCCATCCCCTCCCGTGGGCTCCTGCTCCCCGTCCATCCCCTCCTGGAGTTCCTCCCGTGGGCTCCAGCTCCTCATCCGTCCCCTCCCGCGGGATCCCTCCCACTCAGGTACCCCGTGCCTGGGGAGAACGGGCATTTCCAGCCCCGCTGGCTCGGGGAATTCCTGAGTTCTTTGGCACCTTTCCCGTCGGAGATGGCTCTCGCTGCTTGCCCGTTTAACCCCATCCTGCCCCCTTTCCCTAATTAACGGCGCTCGGGCCAGGAGCAAAGAACCGATCCTTGAAGATCTTCCTGGCCTGAGATATTCCCTTCCTTGACAGAATTAAACCAGCAGCTCCACAACAGCGAATAATCTCATGGCCAAACAGGATTCGTTATCGTTCGCTAATTGCGACAGAATTTCTCCTTTTCTTTCTTTTTTTTGGGATGCATTTGTCTCCCAGGGACTGTGCTGCGCCCAGGTGAGGCTCCTGCAGCCCAAAATTTTGCATGGAAGAAGAAGGACGAGCCGCCGATGGAAGGAAATCTCCCACCCGGGCAGCCAGGAGGTCTCGTCCCTCCCCTCTCCCCCTCTCCCTCCCCCACGCGTGCCTACCATTTATTATCCGCGAATTTGTATCTGTGGTCATCCGCTGGTACAATATCCATCAGCAGGATGTACTTGGTTTTTGGATTGAGTCCCGTGACCTTCACTTTGTAACTGGGGAACATTCGCCTGTTAAAAAACAAATAAATGAAAGTAGAGAAGCGGAGAATTTGCCAAGGTGGTTCCGTGCGTGTTTGCGAGGAGGAGACGTCGGGGGGGGTCATTGAACAAAAGGGCAACGCCACATTCCCAGATGGATCTTCCCGGAAGGCTCGGGTGCACCTTCCCCTGGGATGTGGGACATGGTTGGGTGCTGCTGGGTCCCGCTCCAGGTCCCATCCGAGGCGAGCCCGGTGATTTATCAAAGCAAAATGGGAATTTCGAGGCTGTCGGGTTTGTTTATTCACCTCCTCGTGTGTTCGTATTTTTACCAATTATTTGTTTCACCAAAGTTTTGAATCTCCGTTCTTTGAACGAATCCGAGCGCGAGAACTTTTGGAAGCAAGTTACTTCCCTCCGTCCAGAAACCGCCAGAACAGGAGAGGAAATTTGCCAAAAAAAGTTTAAAATAAAAGTTATAGTATGGATACTTCTATTAAAATTATATTTCTATATCTTTCTACAAATGTATATATTTCTAGAAATACGTTTTCATATTTTACACATACAGAAATATATACATTTGAAAATACGTTTATATGAACACCTTGATGTTCTAGGGACAGATACGGAGGGAAAAAACCCTCCTCGCACTCAGGTGTGAGAGAAAATCCGTGAGCAGCCGCGTGATCACCCGGGGACGGCAGCAAACACACCTGACAAATCCTTGGAAACCCTCGATCCGCACGAGGCAGGGGCTTTTCGAAATATTTTCCATTACTGCAAGGCAGGCACTTAAACCACTGCTGTTATTTTAGTTCGAGCTTTCCAAATATTTAAAAATAAAGCAGATGAAAATGTAGCCCTGGGCTTAAAACACGCATAAACAACAAAAAATCCAAAAAAATTAAAAGCTCCACACCTCTAAAAATACCGCGCTCTCCTCCGAGGCTCGGGATCTTATCGCTGCCGTGGGGCACCTGGGCTGGGCTTTAGCTCGGTTGTGAAAAGCTGGAGGGGGGCGAAAAGCGCCCAACGAAGGAAGCGGGCCCTGAACTTTAAAAGTTTTAAGGGAGAAGAAACCAAATCCCACCTGGAGATTCATCTGGAACTCCATCGAAAAGCCCTGAGCAGCAGGACCAGAGACCTCTCCAACAGTAAACACGGGGAACGAGACAAATGAAACCTATCCCGCATCTCCCCTCGAGCCCCTGCCCCGTAAATGTCTCTTTTATTGCTCTCCAGATGAGCTCTCTGTCCGCAGCGATATTTGTTTGAAATCTCTGCAAGGTGGTTTCTGTCTCCCTTCGAGAGGTGGATTGTTTTTTTCCCTGTGAATCGGGTTTTTTTTCGGGAGATCCCAACACTGACTTCACCCCCCCACATCATCCCACGTCCCCTTGGCCACAAACCCCTTTCAAACCCATTTCTGCAGCAGCGAGGTTCAAGGGGAAGGCGAGATCCATTCGCTTAAACTTTACCCAACCAGCTCGATATTTATTTTTCCCCTCCCTCTTCAGGCAAATTTTGGAAGACCACAACAAATACCAGATGACAGAGCAAAATGAAAGTTTGACTCTGCGCTGTTGATCGTGTCCCTACAACCCAAAACTATTCCTGCACGTGGAGGCTTTTCCCCCTTTTCTCCAAGGATTCTAATTGAAAATCCCAACGGAAAATCCTCCCTCGGGCTGCCCCCGGTTTGTTGATAGGACCGGAGAGACTTTTTTTACTGCGTTTCTCTGGCCGCTCTTCAATTTAACAACCCTCCACCGCATTAATATCAAGGATAATGTTAAATCCCCTCAAAAATACCCGCGTCCACAGATAAATATCTGCGGGTCAGGTTTATTGAGTCGGTCATGGAACCGATTAGAACCCCAATAAAGTTGGATTTGCGAGGCTGTATATTTTTCCGCACACCCACACAGAAATACCCCCACATGATATTTATTTGCGGACGCAAATCCATCTCAGCATCTAAACAGCTTTGTTATCTCTCTATAAACAGTAGCTTAAGAGCGCACAGGCTTTTAAAAGGGGTGAAGTGGCTGTGCTGGGAATATTCGCCTCAGAGTGAGCAAAAATAAATAAAAACTCTGTAAAATAGCATAAAACTTTGGGGGGGGGGGGGAGCAGAAGGGCTGAGGTGATATAATAACAATAATAATAATGATAATAATGATAATAAGGATAATAATGGCCCACCGAGCCGCCCTAAACAAAGTTTGCTTTTTGGCCAAGTGGTTGCAACTCGCGTTCGCCTGGAAAGTTTCCAAAGGCCCGAAGTCGGAATTAATGATCCAACTGTTCTGGTCAAGAAAGAAGCCAAAAGAAACGATTTCTCTCGCGTCTCTGCAGGCAGGGAGGGCTCTCCATGGCCGGGCAGTGGCACACACACCGAGGTGTGACCGTCCCCGTGCCAGGGAGGTGCCCACTGCCCCCCATCCAGGCGGGTGCGTCCCCCCCGTCCCCGCAAACACGAAGGGCACGGCGGACCCCCCTGCTCTTACCTCCCGGCCTTTGTTATGATCATCTCCGTGCCCACTTCGTGGAACTTCAGCCACAGCTCGCGTTCGTGCAGAAACACCTTGATGCCCTCCATGCCCTGCGGAGCGGGGAGGCACAGAGCGTCAGCCCCGAGCGGAGCGGGCACAGCCCCGCCAGAGCGGCCGGGCCCCGCACGGCCCCGCCGGGAAGCTCTCCGGGAAAGGGCCGGGCTCTGCGGGCCGGAGCTCGCGGCATTCCCGGGAAAGCGCTGCCGCAGAGGCGGCCGGAGGGGGACTCCAGGCCGGAGCGCGGGGATGCCGCTCAGGGCGGGCCTGGAGCGGGGTCCTGCGGGCCGCGGGGCTCGTGGGGCGGGGAGGCGATGGGAGGGAGCCCCCGGAGCCGGCTCCAACTGCAGCCTCCCAGAGAAACCTCCCGGCGCTCCGGCCCAGCTTCTCCCAGAGGAAGCCGGAGGAGATTCACACCCTCCCACGAGTGATTTACACTCCCTGGCTGCGCTCTGCAGGCCGGAGCGGCGTGGGGTGTCACCCTGCTCCCCTCGCCCCCTTCCTTTCTCCTTCCCACCCCAGAGCTGCGAGCCCCACGGTTGGGGCAGATGCCACCGTGGGGACAACACATCCCTCCCCCGGGCTGGGAGGCACAGGGGACACCCCAGCCAAACCAAGCACTTCTTCCCGTCCCTAAAAACGCAGCCGAAGCGCCCCGTCAAACTTCGGGGGTCGCTTTCCAAACGCCCCCCGTGGCCCCGAGCCCCCGGTGCCCACCCCGGGCCTGCCAGAGCACGGGGGTTCATCGGGGGGTACCTGCCAGGGGACGAGTGGGGCTCTCCGGGGCCCCCACAGAGGGGATCTGGGTGGAAAATCCCCTCTCCCCGCATTTCGCCCCCTCCGCTCGCAGCGCTGCCCGAGCCCCCGGCTCCCAGCACCGGGAGCTCCCGGCACGGGAAGGAGAGGCCGAGGGATGGCTCGGAGCGCGGAAGTCCCTCACGGGAGCCCAGGCGTGTCCCGGCACACGGGGGCTGAGGCAGGGGATGAGGGACACCCCGAGCTCCCCGCGGGGCTCTGGGGGTGCCCACGCGCGGCAGCCGCTGCCTGCCCTGAGTGCCGGGGGCGGGGGGCGGCTGCGCCCGCCTGGGTGCGCAGGGGTGCCCGCAGGGGTGCCCGCAGGGGTGCCCGCAGGGGTGCCCGCCTGTGGGATGTATGCACTCACACCTTGCACAGACGGGCGCGGCAGGCATCTCCCCTCCGTGCGTGTTTGCGCGGCCGGGCGCGGACCCCCGCGGGGCTGCGGTGCCACTGCGGGGCGGCTTCGCCTCGCTCTTCCTTCGGGCCCTGCTCCCCGCCTGCCCCTCCGCACCCCCAAACTCACGCGGGCACATCCCCGCAGGGTCGGCGCCTCAGCACGGCCTCAAATAACACTAAAGCAGGATGAGGCCCGCGGCCAGGTGAGGCTTCGCCCTCGCGTGGGGCCTAAAATAACCCAACCACCCCGCTGGGGCGGGGGAAACGCGGAGAAAAGGGGAAACACCAGCACTGAACAGTGACGGGTTGAGGCAGAGGAGCGTGGGCGCTTACCTGCTGGGTGAAGGCTGCTTGGGGCGAGGTGGGCGACTTGCTGGTGGCCCCCAGCTGCGTGTCCTGCTTGGCTTCAGCCTGGAGCTCCTTGGCCTCCGAATCCGCGGGCGTGCCGGGGAGCCCGAAGCCTTCCTCGCTATCCGCCATGTTACGAGCTTCCTTCGCCGGGTCCCCCACTGCAGGCACACATCGGGAGAGAGCAGAGAAGAGACGCACGAGTCAATGCCGACGTTTAATAAAACATAGATATTTCTAGAGCGGGGCGGCTCGGAGCGGGCGTG
>VZTE01006120.1:656574-672526 GCA_013397775.1 Eulacestoma nigropectus | reverse complement strand
AAACCCAAAAAAAAAAAAAAAAAAAAAAAACAAAACAAAATGAGGAGGAGGAAATGCATTTCGGAGCACCCAGAGCTTGCAGCCAGCTGGCACCACAAGCCTCGAAGCGAGCCGGGAAGTCGCCCACTGAACTTATTTCTCATTTTCCTTCTTTTCCGTTTCCCCTGGGGAAGGGGGAAGGGACTCTGGGATTAACGGCCCATCTGACCCACCAGCGGTGTAGGGACATGAATCAAACACAATCAAAGGCCCCAGTGTCAGCATTAGCTTGACCCCTACAACTGGCTCGGGCTCAGGGCTCGGCGAGGCCGGTTCTGGCCAGAGCAGCGTGAACCTTGCCCAGGGTTATTGGTGCCTGCCCAGGGCTCTGCCCGGCCCGGCCCAGCCCCTGGGGTTGGGGTTGCAGCCACCTCAGCCCAGTGGGGTGCAGGGCCCGTGGGGATGGACCCAGCTCTGCCCCACTACAGCAGACGGCCCCACTCTTGAGTGAAAGCAGATCTCCCCCCTGAAACCATCCACTGCAAACCAGGGAGAAGAGGAAGGGAGGTGTGGGTTTGGAGGGTTTTTCAATGATTTTTGGGGGGTTTTTTGTTTCTTTGTTTTTCTTCTCACACCTTTTTCCTTTCCGTGACTGTTTTTGGTCTGATTTCCCTCGAGTGGGTTTGGAAGGAACAGCTTGGCAAGGCCCAGCTCCACGGGAAAAGGCCAAATCCCAGTCCCACCACGGGGACATCCAAGATAATGTCTCCAGACCCAGCTGTGAGGCTCAGCAGGTGCTGAAAAATACAGGAACTGAGCTTTATTAAAGTCCAAATGCCCCATGTCGTCCTCAGACACAGCACGGCACCTGAGCACACCCTTCAGCACCCTTTTCCCACCACAGAAAGCAAGAAAGAGGAGCTCATCAGTTATTCCCAAATGAGATCTCCAGCAGGAGAGTGCTTTGTCCGTAGGAGTTGGTTTTGGTAGGGACATTTCAGGAAAAAAATCCGGTTATTTTTCATTCTGGTGAACCTTCCCCACACTCAAAAGGGACACAAAAATCAGCCAGGGATCATCAGCAGGGAAATCCGTGCTACCCTGGCTCTGCAGGAGCAGGCTCCAAAGGGCATGGACGTGGTCCTGTCAAAGTTTCAGCCTCACCTTCCATTTAGATGTCACTTTTAATGGAAATGGTGCAACCTCCCCTTCTCTGCACCAAGCCCAACACGGGTTATTTTTATTTCTTGTACGCACGCTTCAACCCAACACTGACTTGTGCTTTTAACCTGCTCTTCCCAAATAGATAGAAACAAAATCCTCCTATTAAAAAAAGCCAGACGCCAGCACCCTCTCAGCAACACTTGGCTCTGCAGCTCTGCCAGGTGAGCTGGCATTAAACCTGGCCGGGGAGTTTTCTGCAGCTGCTGGGTGAGCGAGGGAACCTCGTGTGGGGACCCCCGGTGTGAGCTGGCTCTGCTGGATCTGCTGAGGCTCCTCCTGGCTCTCTCCAGGCACAAGGGAGCCTGCAGCAAGACTCCCATCCAAACCAAGCTGCCTGAGAGCTCAGCATGCTCAGAAATCAGCCCCAGCTTCCTGAGAGGGAATTCAGAGTGGGGGTGTCCACCCCGAGCAGATTTGGGGCCAGGCAGAGCTGCGAAGCCGCTTGAGCCACCCTGCCTTGGCTGTCACTGCTGGACAGCCAGGGACGCAGGGAACACCGCGCTGTCACAGCCCTGCCTCTGCCCAAGCGTTCCTGCCTCAGCTTTCCGTGGAGATCGGATTCCAGAGCGCAGCCGCTGCCCCACCGCCTGTGAGACACCTCCTGTGGCCAGAGAGGCTGCTCAGCTCAGCCGGAGCAGAGCCCACGGTCACTGGGATGGAGCAGGAGGGACAGATTTACCCATGGCAAACACCTCGGCTGCAGGGCCGAGACCTCACCCTAAGGAAGTCTCCAGCCGGGATCATCCCGCCCCAGATTTTTTTTCCACGGCTTCACCTACAGATGTGAAAATATCGGTTCCTTGCACGTGTCACCGGCGTCATGACGCAACCATGGGAAAACATCAAGGAGATTTGGTGTCCACTTCAGTTTCAGTGGGACAAAAATTCCCACATTTCTGACGGTTTGGGGAGCCCTGGGAGAAGGAGCTGCTGCTCATCCCGGTCAGTGGATTCCCAAATGGATCGGTGGTGTCTGTGCAGTCCCTAGTGTGTGAATGTCCCTATCACAGGGTGCTCTCAGGGCCAGCAGCACATCCCACACTTCCAGAGTTTCCCAGATCAGCATCCAGTCATGTGAGCCTGATTCCCTTCCTAGGAGCGGCAAAATTTCAGGGTCTCTGCCAGAAAATCCCATCGCCTCTGTGTGATTTTGATCCGTTTTTTGAACAATTGTGAACCCGTCTGTAAAACGGCAGAGTAGCCTGATGTGTCTTGTGGTGCCATTTGGGTCAAACAAGTGCTTGAAGATGTCATGGTGGGCTCGTCCTCTATGAAAAGAAGGGATTTCAGCATCACACAGCTCTGCAAGAGGATGGGAAGAGAGCACAACAACCTCCACTGATTCCCTCCCAGCCCCTCCTAATTCTATCCAGAGCACAGAGCTGGCTGGGAGCTCTAATTTGGAAAAGCCTTTCTGGAGACTGCTCTGAAATCCATCTGCTTCCGCTGCCACGGGTAAAGCGCAGCCTGAGCTGGCTCTGAGTGCGACTGCTGCCCGAGCTGAGAGCAGAGAGCGGGACCAGAGGGAACAGAGACGGGAAAGAGAGAAACGGGGTTGGGACTGCAGGAAACAGGAGCAAATCTGCCTTAAGAACAAGTCCCTCGCTCTCGTTAGTCAGGTTGAAGCGGTGCTTGAGGCTTTTACGAGCCCTGTGCACCAGAGAGAATTTCGTCCCAGGCACAGGGTGGCTGCCCTGTGCTCAACCAGCCACGATGGATGTCCCAACCCTGACCAAGGTTCCTCGGGCCAGGACCTTGAGGAAACCCTCCACAAAGCTCTGTCTCGCTTTCAGAAGCCTGACGTTGGTTCTAAGCCATCGACCCAAGGCACCACAGCTGCCTGAGGACTCCTGCAAGAAAAAAAAAGCAGCTCCAGGGAAGTCAAGCCTCACTTCCCCAGAAATCCGGGGCATTCCAGGGGTTCCCCCTCTAGCAGCAGCCAGGCTGTGTGGGACGGAGGCACCTCACTCATCCCAGCATCTCTGCAAAGCTCCGCAGCCCTCCCATCCCTCCTTCCATGGAAAGTCCTCGGCACACATTTGGCGCAGTTTACGGGATGATGATGACAATGTGTTTCTCCTAAATAAAATCCATTTTTAAAGAGTACATATGCAATTACTTTGGGTTTTTGGCCTGTGCTCAGGAAAGAATTTCCCCTCGGGTCAGATTTGGCAGGGACTGGTGGGGTTTTCTCGCTTTTCCTCTGTGGGGTGGGCCATGGTCCACTTCCTAAGATCGTCTGGACATTTTCACCTAACAATTTCCCTGCTACTGCCGGGACCCAGGACACTGGCACTGCCCTTGATCTCTCCTGCGTGTTCAGGGTTTTGTGGCTTTTGGTCTTTTGTACTGAGGGTCTTAAATTTGTTATAGGGTGTTGGGAAGTGTTTTACGGCCTGCAGCATGCGCTGGATGTGCTGGGGACCCCTCTGGATTAAGCAGCTCTTCCATGGTCACCTGTAATTGGGAGAGCCTGTGCTCCGTGAGGCAGGTGGTCCCTTCCCAGGCTCTGCCAGCCCTCCCTGATCTTCCAGTAGCGGGGCTCTGACATCCGACTGGCAGGAATTGCACCCCCAGCAGGGTCAGGTGGGACATCTCCCCTTGCTCTCGTTTGAGGTGTGACGCTTACAAACCCAGGTGATCGGGGGTCTTGGGATCATAAACAAGGTGGAAGTCCCGGGACTGGGAAATCACGGAACCTGGGCTCTGCTCCTGTCGTGCAGGTCCCTTCCCTCTTCACTCCTCCTCCGTCAGACCACACTGGTTGCTCCAGGCTCCCCTGAAGTCAGAAGAGAGGGGTTTTATCTACTTCTGTACCAGAGAGTCCTGCACAGCTCAGGTCTGAATCGCCGAATTTCAGCCCAGGCAAAACCAACACCTGTGGATCCAGGATACTTCACGGATGAGGCGTCATTCCAAGGCTCAGACCTGCCTGATCCGAGTCCTTCTGGTGGTCGTGTCTCGTTTACATCTCACCACCAGCAGCAATTCCGTTCAAAGCTCCTTCAGACCCCTGCAATCTCCCACCTAGAGAAGCTACAGCTTCAAGATCACCTCCAGAAACACAGAATTCCCGATGGATTTTGGACAGGATTGCTCCTGGGTCTGCTTGGGATCCAAGGGTGCGTGCTCAAGACCTTGGCCGTGTCCTGAGCTCGAACAGGCTCTGCACAGCCAGGAAATCTGCTCTGAACCTGGCACCAGAAACACCCCCCCGCTACCAGGCCCAATGTGCAGCACAGATCCATCTCCCCCTAATCCTCCAAAGAGGAAAACAAACAAGCCCACAAAGGCCAAAACATTAACTACTCCCCAGATTACTCAGCCTTCTGCTAATTAGCAGAAATTTACAGCAGCTGCACTACTGGAAGTGAGCTCAGCCTTTAGCCCTGGAAATTCCTGGGGAGGATAATTTTCTGCAGTTTTTCTGGACTTACAGAAATCTCCAGGAATGTTCCAACATACTGACTAACTTCAGCAGCATTTCTAAGCCTTCTTTATTCTGCTCCTGCTGGGGTGACCGTGAAGCTCACAGGCGTGAAATCCACAGCTGCCTTCCCTCTCAAAGACTCCTGTACACGGCAGATCCAGGGGTGCGTGTCCGGAGAACCACGGAGGAGAGGGCGTGGAGCCCTCTGGCCTGGTGTCTCACACCTCGTCCATCAGCTCTTCCTGATCAGCACAGATCCATGCCGAGAGCCTGCCAGGGGCTCCTCACCTTTGGATGTCGTGTCCCAGTTTCCCGGTGGAATTAGCGAGCAGCGATTTTCTGTGTGCATGGTGAAGGCTGGGACTTGACAGAACACAATGCAATGTGGGGGGGTTTTTTTGGCAGGACGAGCTCTAGGTCTGTTTGCCACTGCTCTTTGGAAAGCTGGAAAGGTGGCCTGGATAGTCCAAGCCTGGATAATACAATAACTCACCAGGCTGAGTGTGCAGCACCCATCAGGGTCTGTTATCACCCACCTGCCTGATGGGTCTCAGCAAGACCACAGGGCTTCTGCAAATAAAATAGGAATAAAACACATCCACCCACCTAACACGGCACTGCCCAGCAGATCATTTTGCCACGCTGAGTCCCCAGCTATCACATTCTAACAGCCTTTCCTCCCTGAGTAATCCTCACCCATTCAGACCCCACTTTCTGCTCCAGAATGGGAGAGAAACTCAGAAATAGCTCATGTGTGCTCCCCGACTGGATCCTGCAGGAACAGCAGGTAGGCAGCCAGGTAGACAGCCAGACAGACACGATGATAAGCCATACATCTGGCATGTGAGGATCATGGCAGTGGAATTACCATTCCCCGGCCAAGTTTCACGCTTTGGGGAGTTGTTTTGACGTGCTGTCAATGCCGCACCAGAATAACCTGATTTATTTCCCTGGTTCTCTTTGAAAGGGTCTATTTGGTGCCATTTATTTTGCACTCACTTACTCGCCATCCTATCAGGAGGCAGGAGGTCAGCAGGGTCACTCCTGAGAGAGTATCACGTTCTGTACAGGATAGAGAAAACGCTCCAAGTTAGCGGGAAGGGAAGAATTCGTGCTGGGGCCTCCTTTCAGCCTCTGCTCTCCCACACCGGACTCGCAGACCTCTTCCCTTCCCACATCCTTGCTCTTCCTTTCAGATGGAAAAGCCAGTTCCACTGTCACTGATATCCCACCAGTATCAATCCCTCCTCTGCTTCAGTTTTGCTTCATTTTCACCTCTGCTGATCCTTGGCTGGGAATTCTCAATCCGTCCTTTGCGTATCACACAATAAAACCCTTCAGTCTTTTCTGTCTTCGGACTGAAATGGATGTCGGGTCCCAAGTGGCTGCGAGAGGAACTGGAGGCACAGCAGCAGACAGGAGAGAGATGCATTGCTCATTTCCAGAGAGATCAGGATCACTACAACAGCCTGAGGCATTTTTAGGGATAAAATATGTGGTGAATACCCACACTGGTGTGTAAACACAGCGCTCGTGCTGGTGCCCAGTTTGTGTCAGTGGCCGCACTGGTTTTGCTCTGGGATGGCAAATCTCTCATCCTTCCAGGCCCACCTCAACCACGCAAGAACCATGGAAGCAAAAAGTTGTTGTGGCAACAGATCTGGGGCTGAGACACCCTGAACCCACCGACCACTGGAGCAGAAGCGAACGCCCTGATCACAGTGCAGCAGCTTCAAAGGCAGGTGGGAACAGAGGAACCGTCCCTGAGTTTTGGGCCTTTTTCTTCTTCTGGAGTGTGACGTGGATGGGCCAGGAGTGGAAACAGTCAGAGCCTGATGGATCCATCTGCAGCAGAAGGAGCAGCCCGGGGAAGCAGAGAGCACAGGCAACAGTCCAAGGCACTTGAGTTCGGCAGCAGCAGCTCAGAGCTGCTCGGTAGCAAGGCAGGATCTCCCTCCCTCTGGATAAATCCTGTTTTATCACTGCCTCCCGCGCACAACCTGCCTTTTGCACTCTTCCCATCCGTCAGGAAGATTCCCTACACGAGTGCAGTCAAGGCTCTAACAGGACCATTTTAACTGGAGACTTCAGCTGGCGCCTTTGCTTTGTTTGGTTCATGAGCTGGGGGACATCGAAGCCGAGCGCGAGGGGGTGACCGGGCATTAGATCATGGAATAACACGAGCCCCACGCACAGCTGAGAGCCAGCACTTGACACTTGTCTCCCTCCATCCTCACAGCCCTGTACTCGTGCTGCTCCAGCCTGGAGGCCTCCATCCAGTTAATCACCCTCACACTTGATAGCTCCTGCCTGCCCGGCTGTCCTGGTGTTTCCAAACACGTGGACCTGGTCCTCCCCACCGAGGAATGAGTGGCTCACAAATCAGCGGCGCACTGGGAGAGCTATGTGTGGTTGAGATAAGCACGGAGGCAAAGTACAGGCATTTATGCAAAGGTCTCCCTTCCCTTCAGCAAAGGAGAAAACGTGACCTCATTGGCTCAAAAAAACCTCCCCCGTCACGAAAAATTAGAAGCCAACAGTCAAAAATAGAAAGAAAATACGGCTAGGAATAGAATTTTCTTTCTACTTTTAGTAAGAATAGCACCCCAGAAGAAGCAATCCAAGAACCCAAGATCACGATCCAAGGTAACATAAAAATAGCCACGGAGTCTAAGGGAAAAGAGGGAGATATTTCCAGCCTGCACACTGCAGAATTCCCTCGGGAAACGGAGACGGGTTTGCTTCATTTCCTCTTCAGCTTTTGCTGAAACATCAAGCAGCACAAAAGCCCCCTCTTTGCCCTGAGAACACAACTGCTGAGTGCGTGAGCTCTCCCCACATCACATCAGGCACTTTTCCCTTCAGCAACCAGCCTCTTTCGACTCCCATCCCTCCTTCCGAGAGGAGGCAAAGCTGAACTGAAGAGCTGATTTTGACAGTCCTTTATTTGCAAGTCTGCTTGTCTTTCAAAGGCATTTCAGCTACGAATGAGAGAAGAAACCTCTCACCAGTTCCTGCATCTGTCCAGAGCGAGGGCTTCCCTAGAGGAGGAATGGAGCTCATGGAGGAGATTTCTCCTCCTGTTCCCTGCTGACAGGGCCTCTTTCCCTGTTCCCACTGTTCAGTCTGAGCTCTTCCACATCCTTATGTAAAATCCAGCTGCTCTTCCAGTCTCTCCTACCTAGACCTGTCTCAACTTCCCACTCACAGAGGGCTGCTTCCAAAGCTTCCTAAGGACCATTTCCTCGTCCATGTGTTCCTCTTAAATTAACGCAGTGGCTAGAAACAAACAAACATCAAACCAAAAAAAGGGAGGGAGGAAAAATGACAGCTGAGCTTGTGGATGAGTTTGCAGCACACAAACTGAGAGCCAGGACTGATAACCAGCGCTGTAAAACCAAGAAAGGCTTGGTTTTACAGGGGAGGGCGGTGTGGGCAGCTTCCTCCCCATTTCACAGCCCGACGAGCAGGACGGCCGCACTGTGGTAAAACAAGCAGGCTGTTGAGATCCCCAAACCGATCTCGTGAAGACAAGAGTTGAATGAATACTTCAGTACCCTCCTAATTACTCCTTTTATGACGGCGTTTTAGTTACCTCGAGCGGAGGCTGCGAGGGGATCGGTAAATGAGGCTTTCCTTTGTTAACCTCTGTGTCTGCTTTGGGCTGCTCCGACACCCCCCAAACAAACAGAAAACACGCGGATGGACAAAGGCTTCATCAGCTGCACGAGGTGTGGAAACGGGAGAGAACACCCCCAGGATTCCCTTCACGGCATCTCTTCCCAGCAGGTCCCACGACGACAGGAGAAGGGATCGCTGGATGTTGGTCCTTCCTCTGGCAGGGTGGCAACAGCTCCTGAGAGATGCAGGATGCGTCTGTGCCCTGCCGAGGAGAAGACATCCTTCCTCCACCTGACCTCAGGGAAAGCTGGACAGGCTCCTGCCACGATCCCTCACCCTGCCGGTGTGATCTCAGCCTGCTTTATCCACCTCCGTGGCCCAGGATGAGCCCCTGCTGCAGGCTGTGAGCCAGGGCAGCACCAAACCGCCTCATCCAGGGCTTTTTTCTCCACTCCCCACTCCGTATCCACATCCCAGCCCTGTTTCTTGCCAGTTTGCTCTTCCCTGTAGCGAGGGAAAGAGGGAAAAGGGAGTTTCAGTGCCCAAACCTCAAGGTCCTTCTGAGAGCTCTCTCCTGCCGCAGAAAGTCCCTTCATCATCCCTGAGATTCACATAAAGGCAGTTGAGGTTAATATTGGAGAAGCCAAACTATAAACTGAGAATTACGCTTTAGCCTAAATAAATCATCGCCTCCGAGGCCGGCGCTGTGGCTGGGTGGGGAGGGAAGGGGGGAAGCCCCTCGGACTTCCCGGGGACTGGGAGAGATGGGATGCGGCGTTCAGGGGCTGAACACTCAGCGGCCTCATCCAGCTCGCTGGGATCAGCCTCCTCGCTGTTTCTCCGGGGAATCTGTCCTGGTTTTAGGGGGCTCCTGGAGGGAGAGGCTCCTCCCGGCACCCCGGGGCCGCTTCCTCCCTCCCTGCGGGAAGTGTCCCTCTAATGATTCCCCCGCCCCGCTGCTCTGCAGTTTGTCAGGCTGCCTGACTTCGAGCCATCCTGCATCTGTTTCGCCTAGAGAGCCACGCTCGCCTACGTTTTAATAAACCCTATAATTTACACATTTCCCTCGTACCCTGTAATTTCACCACCCCGAGACGCAGCGAAGGGAGAAAGCGCAGAGCTGGGAGCAGCTCGCAGAGAGCGCTGCCAGAGAATCAAGAAATAAGTAGAAGGGCTTAAATCTGCAGCAGTAAAATAATCCAGGGGAGGGAGCCAACAATGACTGCAAAATAAACATCTCCCCCTGCGAAAGCCCGCAGCCAGCCCCGCTCCTCGCAGCCTGGCGCTGCCAAGAGATCGGCTGCGCTGGGAAACGCGCCTGAGGACTCCAGGAAAAAAATGGATGTGGGTTATATGGACCCCTTTTATAAGGCAACTGTTAGCGGTAACTAAGTTTAAATTTATATGTTCAATAAAGTCTCCTTTCCCCCCCACCACCCCTTTCCAAGTGCCAGAACCACTCAAGGAAGCCGACACACGCTTCCCATTTGAAAATGTGTTATTTGAGCATTTTTATTCTCCGCTTTTGTTCTCGGGGCTGCAGCCCCTGCGAAGGCGAGGGGGGGCGTTTCTGCGCCGAGATCAAAGCGGCTCTGTGTATACACACACTCGCGCAAATTATGTATTTGTGATCAAGTAACGCAGCATCAGGAAAAGCCAGGCGGGCATGTGGGAGAGTGAGATATTTACACAGGCCTGGCCAGAGGCAGAGGCATTATTTTAAGTGTTTTTCGCCGGTGCCAAGTCATCTGTTCACATATCCGTGTGTGCGCGTAAAGATGATGGAGAGAGCAGCTCGCCAGAGCCAGGAGATTCAGCGTTAACCCCCCCAATTCCCAGGGGTGTCTTGCCGGGACTCCTGACACTCTCCAAATCTAGGTGTCCCGGTTTAGGGTCCCTGTCACAGCGAATCACGATCACAAGGTCCCGGGACTGCAGCGGGTCACTCTCCCTTCCCCAGCGCAGCTTTATAGCCCACATAAATGGATATATATATTTCCCCTATAAAGACACCATTTAACCGAAGGATCTCGGGTTCTTCGGCATCAGGGAGAGTAAAAAATAATAAAAGAAGAAAAAAGGCCAAAAAAAAGGCAAAAAACGGAAAAGAAATCTGCGCTGTGCCGCGCTCCCCAAAGGGGAAATGAAACTCCGTCACCCGAGCCTTGGGGCTGGAAGGGTAAAGAGCACAAGGTGAGAAGGGAGCACCGCGGGATCCCACGGGCCCGGCTCTCCCTGCCGGCCGGGGGTTGTTCCCTCCCGTCTTTGCCGGCTGGACGAGGAGAAAAGCTCCCCCCACCCCGCCCCGGGGGCCGGGATCTCCCGGGCCGTCCCCGTGCAGCGCCCTGGGGTGCGGCGAGCGAAGCCCATCCCGGGGCAGCCCAGGAAAACCGGCGTCGGAAAGAGGAGCAAGGGAGAAGCCAAATCTGGCAGCGTGTTTACGACGTAAAACGCCGATAAAACTTGCACTGAAATGATTTCGAACTCAAGTCCGGGCGGGAGGGGCTCGAATCGATTGGAAATGTCCTTTCCAGATGGGTGGCTGCCGGAGGAGCCGGCGGGAGGCTGGGTGGGGAAAGCTCCCCGGGGGATTGTGAAGCAGAAATCTCTGCTCTGAGCCAGCACCGAGCCTGGGAGGCGCAAACACAGCGGAGCAGCTCCAAAATGAGACGCAAAAGCGTAGAGAAACGGGGAGTCCCTCCGCGGGGAGGGAGGCCCTGCGGTGGGGAAGGGGATCCCGGGGACCCCGACCCCCAGGGGTCCTGCCTGGGACAGGGACCCGCAGCCCCGCGGAGCATCCCCGGCCCGGCTTCTCCCCGCGCTTCCCCCTTCTGCTTCCACTCGATCTGCATTACTATTAGCAGTATTTTATCCTAGGAAAAACAAACGTCTCCCTCCCTCCCCACCACTCGCCGGGGGGGTAAAGGGGTGGCAGGCCCAGATAACAAAGCAGCTGGTGTGGAACGAAGTTGTAAGGAAATAATTGATACGTAATAAGGCCGAGTGAATCTATCCCAAAGAAAATATTGCGTAAGCGGCTATGATTAAACTTGCCCGGGCGAAAGGCGCTCTCATAAAGGAGTAATGGAGCTAAGGAAACAAATGATCATTGGGAATGTTAAACACAGAGGGGCATTTCATCACACAAGCATAAATTCAGCTTGAAAGAGACTTAAGGGAAAAAAAAAAAAAGAAGAAAGCCCCATCCCCCCCGCCCCGTTACCCTCAGGTTGTGCGACGGGCGCTGTTTGAAGATGCTGGAAGTGCGGGAAGGGGGGGAAGAGGGAGGTTGGAGATCCCGCTGGAGGAGAAGGACCCGATCCTGCCTCGTGGGCTTAGACCCGGGGCAGACCCAAATCTTCATCCACGCAGCCCCTCCGTCCCCCGGACGTGTGACCAGCCCGTCCTTCCTTTGGGTCACCCCCCACCCCCGCAGGTCCCCCGGATCGGGGCCGGATCCTTCCTCCAGCAGCGCTTCTTCCACCCCTCGACTGCCCCATTTTCCCCTCCCCACCAAGGGATATCCCTGACCGAGTCTTTCCCCATTTTTATTAAAAAGAGAGAAAGAAAAAAAAAATCAGTGTTACCCCAGAGAAACAAACAAACAAACAAACAAAAATTAAAAACCAAAGAAAATAAGAGAAAACAAATTGCCAGAGCCTCGCTTCCTTTTCACAGCGCTCTCCCGTCCCGATCAGTCCCATTCCCGAAGCCAAGGAGCGCGGCCGCACGGTGGGAAAGTCGCACACTTTATTCCGGGGCCAAACCTCCGCCTTCGGAGCTGGCGGCTTTACAGGCGGCAACGTGCGCTTGGCCCGAGCCCCGCGCAGGCACAGCGAGCCGGGCTCCCCAACTCCTTAGCAGAGAAATAATTCCCTGTCCCGACTGCTTTTGGAGGATTTTGGCTCAGGGGAACGCAAGCCCAGCTCAGCTCCCACCTGGCTGCAGCACCAGGCGCTGTGCCGGCTTGTTATCGAGCGTTTTGACCGATTTAAATCATTATTCTCGGGTTTTTCCCCCTTTTCTAACCCCAGCTGAGGTGGGTGTCCGCACCCACGCGAGGCTGCGGGACCGGCCCTGGCGTTGCCCCACGCCCGAGCTGGGTTTTGGGGCTGCAGGAATTTGTTTTCGTTCGAATTAAATCCGGGGAAGGAGCGGGGGGAAAGGAGAGAGGCGGGAGATATTTGTGTAACAACTTGAAATAATTTCCCCGAGAAAAAGGAAATCTGGGCAAGAGTTTATCAGGCAGTTCCCTTTGCCAGCATGTTTAAAATGTATAAGTAATTTTAAAGTGTGTCTTCACTCAATATATTTTCCCCTTTCTCCTTCAGATGACAAGGAGGACCAGTGATTGCAAGATGTCTACAGATAGCGCCCTTTAAGAGTTTCCACATTGTACGGTTGGGGGGAAAAAATGTGTTTGCGGTTCCTCCGTCCCTGCCGACAACTTTCTTAGAGTCTGGGTTTACGGCTCCTATTGTTCGGGCTGGAGGGCGGATTTAAATTACACCAAAAGCGGGAGGGGGGAGAAATTCAGGAGGGTTCTGACGGGAGAGAAAAAGATTTACTCTGAAAAGATGGGGGGGGAAAAGGAACAAATTCCCCCAAACCGCGTCTGAAGGGACTCCCCGTTAATCCAGGTTTAACGGTGGGGCTGGGTTGGTTTAAATGAGATATTTTGGGGGGGGATTGGAGAGAATCACTGAAAGTTTGGGGGTTTTTGAGGGGGAACAGAGCGGTTTGTAGGGAATATGAGCGAGGCATCCCCGAGCTTGGAAGACGAGGGTTGCGAGGGGAAGGAGCTGCCTGGCCTCGGGCAAAGCCCGGCTCCCGTCAGGCTCGGGATTAAAAACCAGCGTTCGCCACCGAGTTAGAGCCGCTCGTGAGAGAAATTACAAGAGGAAAAAAAAGGCCCCAAACCCACAACTTTTTCTTTTTTCCTCCCCTTTGGAAAAGGAGGCGAATTCCGTTTTCCGCACAGAAAACATTTCTCTTTTCCTCTCTCCCTAATTGAAATCACGAATCTCTCTCGCACTGCACTTGCTGGGACAAACCTTTGGCCAAGGAGAGCTCCCGGGCGGGCCTGAGTGTCTGGAGAGTTTTCGCAGGGCTTTCTCCACCTCGGAGAGAAGATGTTTCGTTTCTGATTTCCCCTCTTGGCTTTCCAAAAGCGGGTGCGGGCAGCGCCCTCCAACCACCCTGAGCTCAAATCAAAGCTTTGAAACAACCTTTAAAGCCAGAGGAGGAACGGGCCAGCTCATTCCTCCGGCTTCGCGGCGAATATTAAGATTATCTGGGGAAATGAGCCGGGGGTTCTGCAGGACTGAGGAGCCTCGCAAAGAGAAGGATGGAGAAAACTGCCCTGGGCTCCAGGAAAATCTATTTCCTTGGAGCAGGCAGCAGCGGCAGGCAGGAATTTGCTTGGGCACAAGCACCTACAGCGGGATCAGGCAGGAAAATCGAATTTCGGAGAGATGCATTTACCCACAGCAGCAGCCCAAGCCCTGAAACCGAGAGCAAAACGGGGCTCTCGAACTGCCAAATATTGGGTGAATTTGGTTGAGTTTAGGCGCGAACATCATTTAGGATCCTGAATTCATTTTATCCTCACGCAAAGATGTGTAAGCCACAAGTTACTCCCGTTTTGGGCTTATTTAAAAGCCCGTCCTAAAACCAGCCCCCAGAACGGCGGCGGCACTTGTTCCCCGCGCTTCACAAACCCGATGGGAATTCTCCAGGCCCCGTTTTACTCCAAATCACCCCAGTGCCAAGACTCTTTTCCCCCAGTGTAACGATTTACCTCGCTCCTACCGCTGCTTTTCATTTCTGGGAGTCTGGGGAGGCGAGCGGGGAGGAACCTTGGAGCTCTGGGGCAACGGGAAAACCATGGAAATACTTTTTTTTTTTTTTTCTGATGGATAATATTTAATAAAATGGAAAAAACCAAAGAAAACAACAACGCAAATATTTCGTTCATCCCCGCGTCGCCGAGCTGTTTCTGGGGGCTGGGGACGCGCAGCTGTCGGGGACACGCAGGGACCCCACTCCCCTCTGGCACCCTCACAAGATCCAGACACATTTTGTGTCCCCCGACGGACGCGCGGAGCCCCCGGGCCGCGGTTTATGCGGTTCTGTGGGTTTTTTATTATTTACGGGGTGAGAGAGAAGCAGGAATAACAAAGAAATATTTCCGTATTTCTATATTATTTCCATATTTCTATATTATTTCTATATTTATATCTCCATCTCTTTATATTGAGCTACTTCTTGGGCACGAGCAGCGCTGGGGATGCGGGGCAGATCCCTGGAAGGGCCGGGGGCAGCTCTCCAAACCCGCGTGTGTTCCCATCGCGGCTCCCGGAGGGAATGGTGCGGGAACGGTGTGGGAAAGCCGCCCCCCGCACCCGGGCTGGATCTCCCTGCTCGCCCCATCCCTCGCAGCCCACGGCAGGGAAGAGCCAGCCCCTCTCAGTCCGTGCCAAATTCCTCACTCACAGCGCCAAACAGCGCATCAGGAAACCAAACCGACCTAAATTAATTAATTAATTAATAATAATCGGGGGTGAAAAAATCAAGCGCCAAAGCTTTGTGCCATCTCCAGTCAGGGGGTGCTGGATCCCATCGACAGCTCAGGGAAGGGGAGGCGGGGAAAGGGGATGGGGTTTTCTTTGATGAATTCCTAAACAATCCCTATTATTAATTTCTTCACCAACCAAAGGTGAATAGGCGCTCCAAATGGCAAGATTTGCTTTTCAAAGAGGAACGTGAAATCAAAACACCTGTTCTACATTAGCCCGCTCTCGCTTCCACCTCCCCTGTAAATGAAATTATTTAAATAATGAAAAAAATATATATGTGAGAGAGAATAGGCGCATTGTTTTTCTCTCCTGACGTACGGGATCAGAGCTGGCAAACCGGCTATCACTTCAGGTGAATAAATTAACAACAAGGCATTTAAGAAGTGCCATGGCGAGTTCTACCAGAGCATCTTTAGGCACAGTCGCACCCAAAACCTGGCACCCAAACCTACCCCGAAATCTCCCCCCAAACTCCTCTGGTGGGGATGGACAGCGAGCCCAGAAGCAGCGGTCAAAGGCTCCCAGCCCGTGCACCCCAAATTCCCCGCACCCACGGGCGGGCCCCAGAACCCCCCAGCACCCCCCTGCTGCAGGATCCGCCCCGCCGGGTCCGCCCCGCGCACGTCGGGCCGTGCCCAGCCCTGGGGTACCCCCACATTCCGCATCCCCCTGACCCCGCTCGGGTGGCCCCGGGTGCCAGCCCCGGGTGCGGCCCCAGCAGGGCCGGGGGGTCCCCGGGCAGGGCCGGGGGGCGCAGGGAGCCCCGTTACCTTGGCGGGGGGCTCGGCAGAGGTCTCATGGATGCCGAGCGGCCCTGGCGGAGGGCTCGGCTGGCTCCCGGCCCTATTTCCGCTTGTAACTACGAGGGGACACTGCCCGGCCCGATAAGGTATCACAGAGTCGCGGCAGTCGCGGTCAGCACCTCACTCCGAGCTCCCCGGCCCCGCTGGCAGCCGGGCCGGGCCAGCGGGGAGATGTCGAGGCATTTCTGGGAATAATCACATCACACAAGTGCTTACATTCCGGCTTCCTTTCTCTTTATCCCTACCACCGAGTTTGAAGTCACACCTTCTACCGGATTGTTTAAGGTCTCGGGGTTGCAGGGGGGTGGGTGGCAGGG
>VZTE01006120.1:643305-656516 GCA_013397775.1 Eulacestoma nigropectus | reverse complement strand
GGGGGTGGGTGGCAGGGGAGGGGGGTTGGGGGTTGTTAATCTCTAGGGTTCCTCCAGGCCAATAAAAGTAGCGTGGTCAGAAATTTCTTCTTTTCCACAGAAACCTCTCCTTCTCTCCCCCAGCCCAACCCCGAGCCCTTTCTGTTTGTTTTTTTGCCTGGACTTCAGGATCTGCAAAGAGCGCTGGGAAGTCCCGAAAGCTGCTCCAACTGAGCCGCAGAGTAACAAAAAAGACTTTGTTTGCCCCGTGAAGTCACCGAGGGGTCCTGGTGTACACACAGGCATTGTGGAAAACGCACCTGGAAAGGAGAATATGTAAAAATATCCTATCCACGCGCGCCGGGATAGGTTTCCCAAAATGCAACTGAAGGCCTTAGACCTGCAGCAGCCGGGAGGTTCGGCAAACGTGCTGATGTGAAAGCGATTGCCAGTAAACGTCTGGGTGTGTGCACACAAATACTTCTTCAAACATCTGAGGCACACGCTTTACATAGCCAGGCATTGACCTTAATCAGCTCGAGATCTTAAAAAGCCTGAACAGCGGGGTTTTGACTGGGAGATGGGGATGCCAGCGCTGTAAGCAGCTCTGGAAATCGACGTTTTCTTGCAGAAAAGCACCCACCAGAATCTCTTTCACTGGGGCATTTTGCTCTGTTCCCCCTCTGCTCTCTGTCCAGATTGCGGTGGCTTTGTGCCACCACCTGCTGAGCTCTGGGCTCACCTCATCATCCCCCTCTTTGGGATCTACTTGGGATTCTTAAAAATCAACCTGATCCCCCTCTGCTCGTGTCTCCTGCCAGGCACTCAGCTCATCCAGCGAGCGGACACAGAATGCTTTCTGTATTTTCTATTTTTCCATGCCCCTCAAGACTCGGGGGTTTGCTACTTTACAGGAAGGGTAATTTGGGGACTGGTAAGGAAGCGTCCAGCGCCGACACGCTTTAGAAAGGTAAAATCAAGCAGGTGGAGACAAGTGGTTCCTGCCTGAGGGCAAACCTTTGGCAGTGCCCTCGATCCCGCTGTCACCCTTCCCATCCCTCATTGAGGTCGCTCTTTTCGCGCTGTCACCACCCTGGGACTGCCTCTTCCTCGCGCAGCTCTTGGACCAAACCAGCCCCTCCATCCCAGAGCGGCTCTGCTGTTTTCTAATAAATAACCAGAGCATGTGTGCACCATGCCTATGGCCACAAAAACCCGGCTTTGGCCGGGATTTCTGGTTGTCACCTCGTGCCAATAATAATAACAACAATAATAACAATAACAAGAACGTTGCTTTGTGGATTCAGACCTGCCAGAAAGGCACCAAGCCAAGTGTTACACTTGTGGGAGGTATCTTGCAGAGTACTCCAAGGATCTTTTGTTGGGTCTGGCCTTATTTAATATTTTCATTAATGACCCTGTAAATGGATTACACAGCCCATTAATAAAACTGGCAGATGCTACCCAGTTAAGGGAACTCATGAAAGGCAAGAGAAGATTAAAAAGGGAAGGGAAAATGACAGAGAAAAGCAGGAAGAAAGGACAGAGAAAGAGCCCAAAATTATTTGTGATGATGAAATTCGGGGAAAGGTGGCTGGAGGATTATTCAAAATCCAGATTCTTTAATTGTGGTTTTATCCACAATCCAGTAAAAATAAATTATGAGTCCCAGGGAGAGATGGGGCAGAAGGTGAGGCTGGAGTTTGCAGGGGGGGGTGGCAGGAGGGCAGGGACCACAGCGGGAGCCCCGCTCACACACGGAGCGGGGATGTGGGGACGTGCACCCCGCTGCTGAGCAGTGCCAAAAAACCCCAGAGGAAGATTGGAAAACAACAAAAAGAAATGCTTGTGCTGAAAAGGGTTGGAGAGACCCTTAATTCTGAGAGTAGGATTCAACAGCCAGTGCAGGGAAGCCCCCACACGTTCCGGGGTTCCCTGTGCTTCTGGCGGGTGTCATCACATGGATCTGGATCAGCTGGAGTTTGGGGTAGTGATGCAGGGGACACCAGACCACAGCAAATATGATAAATCTGATAATCTTGGAGCCTGACTGCCCACTTTTCCCTCTGAGCTCTTCCAGGGGCATCTTGTGGAGCTCTGAAGATAACATCAGCCATGAGGGGTCAGTGAGGGGCCGCAGGCAGAGGAAATGCACCTCATCAGAAATCTGGGATCCCAAAACTGAGTCCCTTGGGTCATTCTCCAGAGCAGTGACAGCTGGTGGGGACCTGCTGGGTGAACAAGAACCCGGCCCAGGAAAGAGGAGAAGACACAATGGAACGTGGGCAAATTTAAAAATGAGCAGGAAAATCCTCCCCATGAATTCTGCTGGCCTGAGACGGGTGGGAGGTGCTGCAGCTCCCTGCTGACCAGAGACTGAAAATGATGAAAAAAACCCCTCATTGGTCAGATAGAAAGTGGAAAGAGGGCAAAAAGAGGATGAAGATTATGGCCTAATAGGTGTTTCTACCTCCCTCACATGCCACAGGAATGCCGGGATGTACAGATGGAGGCACGAAGAGCAGTGTGGCTTTTCCCAGCGCTTACATGGAACAGCTCAGGCACTGAACAAACGCAGAGGGTTTGGGAGCCCCTCTGCCAGAACAGGTCTGTGGATTTAGACTGAGCCAGGGACATGACCACAAAGCACCAGATGTTCCACTGTCGGAAATCAGAGTGGATCCAACGGCACCGGGAAAGCTCTTGCCACGGGCTGGGCTGGGGGTTTGGTGCATTAAATACTCCAGGGCTGTGGATTTAAGTGTGTGTCCTTCTCAGCAGCTTTACACAGATAAAATCCTCGTGCCTTAAGCTTTTGCAGGTTATTTGGCATTTTTTTTGAGGATCTGTTGTGCTAAGGATTGTAGCTTGACCCTAATTGTCCCCTCTTTTCCTAAATAATGATGATACCACTACTTCCAAAGGGAAAGAAGGAATTAAAAACCCAGCACTGGGCTCAGTCTACCTCTGCATGACACCTGTTTGACATCACAAACCTACCTGCTTCAAAGAATCGAACCTCTGTTCTACTCCTGCCCGTTTCATTTAGACACAAATCCCTAAAACCCTGAGTATTTCAGTGTTTTCTCTTTTCTTTCAGCACTTGCTGTTCACCTATTTGCTTTTTTCTCTTTACACTGGGTCACCACTACAAAAATCTTGGCCAAACTCTGTGAAGCCATGAATATGATTATGGCCTGCTAATATAAACAGGCAAGAAGGGGTAAAATAGGCTGGTTTTGTCTGTGTGTGTGTGAGAGAGAGAGGGAGGGAGAGAGAGAGAGAAGGATCCAGATCCAGTTTATAAACATCCATCTCCAGTAATGAGTCCTCTAGGAAGAAATGAAAAATAGCCCAGGCCTGGTAAAGTCAATTAAGTTGCTTTTAAATAAGAGGTTACCCAGAGAGGCCAAGAGTTAACATGTAAAGGCTTATTGCCAGTGCTGTAAAAAATAAAAGGAGGCTTGAATATTTGAAGACATTTGGTTGCTATTATAAACAAGTGGATCTAATAGTGTGGGTACATTCATGGACTAACTGTAGAAGTTGGGCATCTTATGAGGACACACTGAAAGGAAAAAATCCCCAAGGTTCCCTGGCTAAATAATTCCAAATGGGTCATTATAAAAGCACTGATACAACACGTGTGGTGGGGACCCAGGGCATTTATAAGGCAAGCTTTTCAAACCCCCCAATAATGAGCAGCTAGCAACAAGAGCACAGCCAAAGGTGTGTGTAATCTGCAGGGAACACATGGCAAAGCTTTACCCTGCAAATTCTTGTAATGACCTGGAGAGCAGATGGCCCTGACACCACTTCCAGCCCTTTGGAAAACTCGACTGAGGTTTCTCGCGGTGCGGGGATCCGGAACTGGAAAAGTGAGCGCAGTGACAGCACCTTCCAGGGAGGGAAGGGCTGTTCTCAAAGGGGTGAGAGAAGAACTTAAAGACAAAAGGAGAACAAAGGTGCTCCTCTTTTCTGCTCCAAAGCCCAAATGTTTTCTCCTTGGGGCAAAACCCATTTTTGGGGGGGTTTCAAGGAGGTTACAGCGGGCGGCTAACACAGTCTGGGCACAGACCTGGAATCCCTGCAAAGACAAATAACCTGGAGGAGGCACCAGGCACCAGCGTCACCTTCTCGCAGAGGCCGGTGCTGACCCACACAGAGGAGCTTTCCAAGACATCCCAAGCTGTCAGCTCTTGCCTTTGGAAGCGGTGGGAATGCTGCTCTGTGCTCCGACTCCCTCAGGAGCAATCCATTCCCACGGCATCCCACGGTGCGCAACGCATCCGTGCGCTCCCATGGAGCTGTGTCCGCACATCCTGCACATCCTGCTGCTTTTCCAGGGGAAAACGTCGCCATTTGAGTGACAGACTCGACAAAGCCCCAGCGTCCCGTTCCAGAGGCGGACTCGAGACATGGAGCAGAAGTTTTGACCACCACAGACCCTTCCTGTCACAGCTCAGGGCTGGCCACTGGCCCGAACCCTTCATCCCCCCACATCACACACTTAAATATCTGAGCCTCTTCTCACACTCAGCTTCGGATCACGCGGTTCGAGACAGCAGATGGGAAAGTGAGGTGCAAGGAAACATGAAGGACCACGTTTTGTGATCCTAAAGAGGCAGCACGACCCTCAGTGAGGACTTTTTAGAAGCATTAATATAAATTTGAGTTAAATATTAAGCTGCTCCTGACTATCCAAGAGCAGCAGGCTCTGCCCGTGTCACACCCAGAGGTGAGGCTCAAATTTGAATTCCCAGGAGACAGAGCATCCCCACGCAGGATCCGGGATCAGATTTCCTCATTTTGAAACGAAATTTTGAACAAGGTATCCCTCAGCACGGATCCATGAGTCGCTGCTCCGGCTCTGGAGCGCAGCAGTGATTTCCTGCGGGCTCAGCAAGCAGCAGGACAGTGGGATCAGGGAGTTCTCCGCCTTTCCCGAGCCTCCTGCCCGCCTCCCTCACTCCCTGTCAGCCGCGAGGGAACGGGAGAGCAGCAAACACAGGGTCAGGCGAATTAACGCCACCAGAAAGGAAGTGGGGTCAGAGTTAATCGGCGTTTCCCTGCATCCACCGCAGGCTCAGAGCGTGGATGGGGACAATTAACTCAGCAGCTTGATGAGGGGACTCCTGAGCCCCCTTTCCCCTCAGAGGGAGGGGGATTCCAGCAGGAATCATTGCCACATCACAGCACCCACCCAAAGGACCATCCAGGGACACCAGACCTGGGCAGAGCCCTGGGAATCCTGTCCTGGCTGCTCTCTGGAGTGTGGGGTGGCAGAGGAGGAGGCAGGAGTGCAAATCTGCCTCAGTTTGTTCAAGCCAGCAGCAAATTAATGCTGCAAATCTGCCAGGCTGACCCTGTGGTTTCGGGGAGATTTTTCTGGCTTTCTGCTCTGGGGCATTGCACACACAGGTTTCCTTTCCAGCCCTTGATAAACACTTCTGACCAGCTACTCAGGAGGAACAGGGTGGGGGAGCATTCCCAAATCCCAGCGTGAAAACCCCGAAGCCTCCCCTCTCATGTAAACAGTGCCCTCGCCACAAGAGCCCTGCACCTGGCTCCCAGCGTGGGGACGAGCCCTCCCAGACACGGTGCCTGCGTGCTGGGGGGGTCACCTGCCAGCCAGCAGCAGGGAGGGCCAGCCTGGGTGTCAGCAAGTCTGTACCACACCGGGGAATCCCTGGAATTGTTTATTACTAATCATTAAGTATTTACTATTTTACAAAAATAATTATTTATTAATTATTTATTCTCAAAGGGGAGAGCAGCAAGAGCCTGGAGACACTGGGGGGAAGAAGAGTCCAGTCTGGGGAGATGCCAATAAAGGATGTCCATAAGATCCCTAAAATCTGGGTCCAGAAGCTGCCCAGAGCCCCACTGCCACCCTCCGGAGACCCCGGCAGCACCCCAAGGCAGCAGGAACAGCCCGGAGCAGGCACGGCTTGGGCACTGCTCCACATCCAAAGCTGTGGTGAAGGGGTGCACGCTGGAGCAAACTTGGGGAATAAGGAACTAAATAAACCCTTCTGGAATGCATTTTGTAGGCGAAAATCACTCTCGCTTAGGGACGTGCTCAGTGCCACAGCGCACAGGCCATAAACTCAGGGTCATTCCCAAAGATGCCAGATCGGGGTAGAACAAGTGCTCAGCCTGTTTCCCTGAGGAATGGGATGAGTCCTGCACGCCTGTACCTGCCTCCAGAAACTGATTTGCCTCCATTCTCAGCTGTGGGGTGTCTGATCCCATTTCCATCACGTTTAGCAGCCTGCTGGCACCTCCAGAAACAGTTCCTGTGCCACGTGGAATGGGAACAACCAGTGCCCTCCCTGAGCTGCGGACTTCAGAGAAGCCACAGATGAGCATCACTAGAAAAGCTGCACACACAGCAAGAGATCTCTGGACTAGACACCAGAAAATCCCTCTCAAGAGTGAGTTTGACAGCCACATTGCTTCAGTTTCACCACTCGTTTGTCCTTTCCAAACATGCTGTTAAGGCCTGCTGTGGCAGAGGGGTTACCAAGGAGAGGGGCTCCCTCTGGGGAAGGGCTGCTCCACCCTGCCCGTGCTGGGAGCAGCCAGGGAGGCACCACAGGGCAAAGCTGCTCTCCAGGAACATGGAACGACAGCTCACACAGCACAGCAGAACCACTGGGAGCTGAGGTCTCACCAGGGGGGCAGGGAATGCTCTTGGACTGATGGCAAGGAGAGAGGAAAATGCACAAACATCAGCATCGAGTCACTGCAGAGGGCGGACACAGCCCGGCAGGTGCCTCGGCAGCCACACGGGCAAGGAGCTGTCCCTCCGTGCCAGCAGCAAGGCAAGCCCAGGTAGATTCCTTGCCAGATTCTCCTCCCCTTTCCCATGGCACAAGGAACCCAGCCTCTCTGGGGTGGCTGGGAATTCTTTTGTCCTGCAGCACGGAGAGTGCTCGGTGTGGCTGTGCTGATCCCAGGGGATATCTGCCACACCATAAAACTCGTTCCATAAAACTGCACCTCATCCCTTCTTTCCTCACACACAGCATCCCTCCTAAATCCCCCCTGTAAAATCCCAGAGCAGGAAAGAGGAGAGAGAGACGTGTGACTGAGTTACAGTTTGGCTGCTGGGTCGGGCTAAGTCAGGTCCCACAGCTGGAAGGAAATGGATGGGCTCATAAATCCTTGGATTTTTGAGGACAGCAACTCTCTGCTTGATTTCACTCAAACCTCACGGCTGGGAAGCTCTGCCTGGGTAGGAGGAAGGACCAGGAATTTATCTGTGCCTGTGTGAGCATCATCCCTGGGCTGTGCCTCGGTGGTGCACAGGGACATCGGCTGCTCAGCCTCAGGAACAGGCTGGCTCTTAAAACCCCTTTTCTGAGCCTCGTTTTTCCCCTCTGCGAAAGGAACACCACGACTGTTCACAGAGGGGAGAAAAAAACCCGTCTTGTATCAGCCAGGAGACAAAACCCGCTTAGAGTGGCATCAAAAAAAGGAAAAGTGCCCCTAGAGGGAGATCAGTCAGCAAGGGGCTGTCCCGGTGCTCCAGCTTCGATTAGATCCTCCAGCACGGGATAAACAACTTTCACCTTGCCGTGACCCCAGGGAGCCCTCGGCCCGCCTGGGCAGCACCGCCAGCATCCCCCGTGGAGCTGCGGGAGCCTGGAGCCCCAGTTGCTCGGGAGAACCGGGAATCCCGGCCGCGCCGAGCCCGGCGGGGACCTGCGGCCGTGTGGCCCCAGCCCAGAGCAGCCGCTGCCTTGGGCTGAAATAAAGCCCGTGGAAGAAGGCAGAATTTCACTGCGCTTCACAGAGAGATAAATGAAATAATTCTGAGTCTTGGGGATGAAATACACATTAAATACACGGCATCCTGCGCTTCATAGCTGAGATACACGGATTCCATCTGCCCGTATTTCACTTCCATGCTGCCTGTCAGGCATCCTCCCCCAAGCCAAGGGGGAGGGATCCATCTGAGCCTGCACTTAAAGCCCAGCTCTCCTTAAAGGCACCATTGTAGGCAAAAGGGGAAAAAAAGAAAAAAAAAAAAGAAGAAAAAAGATAATTCTGTCAGCACAGATGTCTCCTACGCTGAGGGGTTTGCAAAGAAGTAAAACCTGAGCCTCTATTAGGCCATTTGCAAAGTTATGGACTGTAAATAAACAGAGCAGAGCCGTTCCCCCACCTAGGAGATACCACAAGTCAGTGGACAGCACTGACAAGCCCGAGTCTTGCTGTAGCTGCCTTATCTTTCTAATCCTCTGGATTATTAATAGTAGTAGGGCTGTGATAGAGTCCAGAGGCCACCCCGTGACAGACACCACCGTGTGAAGCATCCCACAGACACACAGGGAGAGGCCGGCCCTGCCTCTGCAGAGCTCCTGTGGCAGGAGGACGGGACAAGGCAGGCGCAGGAAGATGAGGTGAAGCGCCCAAACCACAGGGCACATCAGTAGCAGAGGAGAAAACAAATCTGCTTCCTCCCAAACTCTTTGTCTGTCCCACCAAGTTCAGAGCAGGATTCTTGCTGATATTGCTTCCCATTTTCCCATTTTGGAAGCCACCTCCCTCTTCTTGATCATACCAAAGCCACTCCAAGGCAGAGAAAGGATCAGGACCATGTGGGATCCAACCATAGAGTGGTCAGCTTAGTACCTGATCCGACAGAAAATCCCATTTCTTTGCCATGTTTTTATGGGGTTAATCCACCCTCAGCTCAGCCGAACCTGCTCACCCCACAGGCAGACCCTGCTAGGCCGGGTGCAAGGGACACCCGAGGAATCAGCAGCTGTGGAGATGGAGCGAGGACAGGCAGGGATCAGCCCACCCCTCCCCACAGGGGCTGCCACCAGAGCTGGGCTGGCACATCAAAGCAGGCACAAAGCTAAGGAGGAAACACAACAAACCGAGTTCCATCCAACTGCTGCTACTCCGGGTGTGGGATCAGAGTCACTGCTCCACCCTGGGGCTTCCTGACTTCCTTCCTCCAAAACACCCGAAGCTTGTGGGGGTTTACCTGGTGGGATGTAGGGGGGCGGGCATGAGGAACAGCAGCACCACACAGCATCTGCTGGGACACCAGTTCTGGGGGTTCTGCGAGCAGAGCTGGGGAGCCACCAGCCCGTGGCATGGCCCAGCCCATCCCTGAGGCTGATCCCGTGGAACGGCCACTGCACCTCACGGCTGAACTTGGAGACCAGAAGGAAACGGGTCAGGAAGGACAGATGCCCCCTAGGACAGGACTTCCAGATCCTTCATTCAAGTTGGATGCCCAAAAGGAAAGCCTAAAGTTCAGCAGGAGCTCCCAGCACTACCAGGCTCGTTGTCTCTGCCTGGCTCCTGCCCACCTCAGTCCCACTCCCTGATTCAGAGGGAATCCTCCTGCTCCCAGCTCTGCCCAGACCTCTGGAACCACAGGATCCTGGGGAACAGACAGCTCTTGCCATGGACAGATCTAAGCTGCCCGCGGGTGTGACACCACACGCTCTGGACACTCTGCTCCCATCGAGGTGATGGCTAAAATTCCACATTTCTCTCTTCCTGCATCCTCCCACCCAGAGCCAAACCCTGCTCCGAATCCGCGGTCCCTGAGAGCGTTTCCCTTTGCCTCCCGCTCATTTCGTTTGGCTCCTGCCTGGATGCCCACAAAGCCTTGACTTTCCTGCTGCCTCAGGGCTGCTCGAGCAGTTTCCTCCAGAGGCAAATGGGTGCATTCAACAGAGCCATAAAATCCCAGCGACTTTCTGGGCACGGGGCCTAATCCAACTCCCAGGGAAAAGGAGCAGAAGGAGGAGGAGGAGGAGGGTTATTCTCTCCAAGACAGGGGGGCTGAGGGAAAAGGCAGGAGGAGGGTCTGGGACAGTGACACTGCCATCCTGGTGGACCTCTTTGAGGTCAGCACTGGGAAGGCAGCAAGTGGTAAATGCCTTTTCCGCTGCATGGATGCCCCCTTGTTCCCACTCGTGTTTTCTCAGTGCTACCTTGTGCTTCCTAAGCAAGCCATAAATTCAGTCATATGGGTTTTCTCTGTCCTCCTTTTTTTTTTTTTTTTTTGACATCCATTTAATGACTTTTCTCTTTAATATATGGCAGGCATTTTCCTTCTAAAATACCTGAGGTTTAGGACAGGTAGTAAATGGAGACCTCTCGCAGAACCACTGGCCCAGAACCCAACCTTATTGGCACTTAGAAAAGGAGATCCATTTTTCCCTCTCTGCTCTTCAATTAGCTGCAATGTTTGCCTTTAAAACATAAAATTAGAAGCCTTTTTTGGAGGCACAAAGCAATATTATACTGCAAAGCACATTTTTATTCTCCCCTCCCTGCCACCAGTTCAGCACAGCAGATATATGAGACAGCTGGTTTCTAGGCACCGCTCTCCTCTGAAGATTTAGGGTCCAACTTGCAGTTCCTGTGAAAATAATGACCTCCCTTGCTCTTTGTAGGCCTGTGCTTGATCCTGCCCATATTAGCAGGACCTTTCAGGTCGAGTTCTGCAGGATTTAGTGCTGGAGAGCAGAGGTACCGAGCAGGCAAACGCCTCAGGGTCCGTGCAGCTGAGCCGTTCAGTGAAAATACAGAGCGGGAGCTGCTGCTTGGTACTGCCAGGACTTCTCACGTATCCCAGGGCTGCTTTCCTAGGGAAAAGCTTCACTCAGTCACTCCCACCCACCCAGATGTCTCTTCACTGAGGAATCAAAAAACAGGGGTGGGAAAGACTCTGGGCGTGAGCGACACAGGGATTGAGATCTCAGGGATCCAGGCTGGGCAGGACACAAGGCCGGGTCTGATGCCAGCCCCTTCAGCCCCGACTCGTGCCCAGACCAAACCAGGGGCAGCCTCAGCCCTCACCACGACAAATCTCTGGATCAGGAGCTGCATCCAAAGCACCAGAGGGCTGCACACAGCCCACAGATCACAGGGTGGCCCGTCCTGGTTGCAAAGACCAGAGCACAGCTCACTGCTCCTGCTGAACTCGAACACACAAAACCCTTCCCACTCTGGCTCCCCTTTTTGACCCCCAGTCCGAAGAGCTCTGACCCCATCCCTACTCCAGGTAGGCAGCTTCAGCTCGAGCTCCAGCAGCTGATGCTGCTGGCTCTGGGGATCTGTGCTTTGACTGCTGGGAGGCTGCACAGCCCAGCCACGGCCACCCAGACTTCTGTAAATCCCCAGTCGTGCGCTGTTACAAAGGTGAAGCCAACCCAGCTCGGAGGAACAACTCAACTGGTTGCACTTATGATATCCAGCTGGTCCATGCCGTTCTCCTGGCATCGGCCTTGCTGTCACAAATTCATAAATAAACACGATCTAAGACAAAAAGCAGCTAACATTCACATTTTCTTAAAGTGGTTCAAATCAGCCACAGCACAGGAGAGTGAAAAATACCCCGGGATGGCAGCTATTGATGTCAAGAGGCAGCGAGTTGTGCCCCATGTTGGATCAAAGGGGAGCACGGAGCGGAGAAGAGCCACTTTCTCCACCACACACGGATGATTTTCCAGATGTCTTCTGTGGGAAATAACGGCACTCAGCACTGTTAACAAAAAGCAGCCAAATCGCAGCAAAGGGAGGCTTGACTCTTTTATCTCACTGGTGTTACTCATCCATCTCTAGAGCAAGCTGATAGCAGGATGACCGATTCCGAAATTACAGGAAGAAGAAAACAAGTCCATGGAAGCACTAGGACAGAGCAGCAGATGTACCTGCCCCAGTAATGCTGTCCCTGCCCTCAGTCCCCATCTGCCTTCCGGATCTGCTGGCACACTGGACAGAGGGCAGGATGGACAGGGCAGCAGGGCTGCAGCTGCTGGAGCACGACCCCAGCGTTTCTAAAGAGCCCCCCATGAGAAAAGATGACGTTATTTTGATATTCACCAGCTTCAAGTAACCAAAACAATCCCTTTCCCTTCCTAAAAGAATTTCCCAGGATACAAAAAAAGCGCCGATTTTCCTTAGTTTTTCTTCATTTCTATTACATTTCGAGTGCTGTCGCCTCTTTAGCCTGAAGTGGCAGGAGGGGACACGTCTGACAGACAAAACACCAAACCAAAACACCTGGAAAGGAAAACCCGGGGGTGTTTGAAATGGCCGAGCCTGAGGTTTGCAACAACACCAACCTTTGAAGTCCCCTGCCGAGCCCCCCCGGTGCTGGGCTCCTCCACCCCTTGCTCTGTTCTACCAGCACCTGAATGTTTGTTCCCGGGTAGTGGGAGGTGTTCTGTGGTGTGGGTGCTCCAGGAACCCCTCTGGAGGCCGGGAATTGGGGCTGGATTGCCCGGGAATGCTGGGCTGGGTGGCTGGGGCGGCTCCCCTCAGCCCTTCTCCACACCTAACATAAGGCAGGTGTGGTGCCCTGCCCTTCCCAAGCCTTTTGAAGTTCCACCAAGTGCTTCAAGTCCCTGACTTTGCTGGATACAGAGGAGCTTTTCCTTGATCCTCCCGGTCTTCTCTGGGAGGAAATGATAAAGGCAGCTGAGCTCAGCCCAAGTGGCTCAAGTCGCAGGCAGAGAGAGAAGAGGGGACTCGATTTTAGGGGCAATGAACCGGAGCTGTCTCCTTGTCTTCACCCAGATTTGTGAGGGTCCCGCACTTCTCCTTTTCTATTTCGGTGCCTCAGACTGGTTGGGAGGCATAAATTTAGGTTTGCCCCTCCAAAGCCTCGGTGAGGAGCTCGACACTCAAGAGCTCGTTGAAAAAACACGGGATCTGTGTGTGTGTGTGTGAACGCTGCTCACTGGCATGTCTGAGGAGCTCCAAGGTTTCCACTCCCTCTGAGTTCTTTCAAAACTATGCATTTTCCCCAAAACCATTCAGCCAAACCAAAACAAAACAAGCGGGCTGTTTTCTGTCAAAGTCTCAAAAACACCAACCCCGCTGCAAGACACGTCTTAAGAATCCCTCAATTAATAAAAACGTGAAATCCGAGGGAAAAAGAAAAATCTTCAGGAAAACCGAGGAGCAGCTAAAAACAACTCCTTCAGGGAAGAGAATTTTAATTAAAAATAATATCCCGGTGGATAATTTATGTTTCTACCTAAAGATTTAAATTGCAGAAGCAGCGAAGTGGATTTTTTTTTTTAACGCCATCAGCATCCGAGAGTGGAAAACACCAGATTTCAAATTCATGTATTCTATATTTGAACATCTTGTTTCTATTTAACAGAATAGGCCTTTTTTCTCCGGATTTTTCTCCTTTTTTGCCGTTTTTTCCCCCTTCCTTTATTTCTTTTTCTTTTTTTTTT
>VZTE01006120.1:605896-638129 GCA_013397775.1 Eulacestoma nigropectus | reverse complement strand
CTATTGTGACAGCTCTTCCCTGCTATCAATTACATCCCACCCCAAGCTGCCCACCCCTGCCGCCCTCTGCAGAGCCCCTCCAGCGGCTCCCCGAGGGGCTGAGCCCCGGCTGCCCCGCGCCTCTCCCCGGGCATCGCTCCTGCTCTCCTCCCTCGGGCCGCGAGCAGCGAGGTGAACATCCCATCCCATCCCATCCCCATCCCCATCCCCATCCCCATCCCATCCCCATCCCCATCCCCATCCCCTCTCAGGCCCGCCAGAAAAATTAAAAATAGTATGGCCGGCCCCGAAAATCCATTTCCGAATAGATTAACAACCCCTCCTGTGTTAGCACCAGCTCTGTTCTTTTTCTTATTAGACGGAGGAGATGAAGGAGGCGGTGGGGGGGAAGGTTGGTCACCATTATCTGCGCTCCACATGTTCTCTGTGGGTATATATAAAATATAGGAATGGAGTCCCCTTTAAGTAGTCCTTTTATGACTTGTTTTAACAGAAAACACAGAAGAAGCCAATGTTTGATATTACAATATAAAACACATTTGTGGTATGCTAGGGGCTGGTTTGTTCCTCCCTCCTTCCCCCAGTTCTGTTCCTCACCCAAATCTGCTCCAGACCCCACCCCTCTCAATCAAGTGGGCACAAACCTTCCACCTGAAACAGGGTCCTGCCTGGTCCAGAGCCACGCAGAGCTTCAGGCTCTTGAAAGAGAACCTGGGCTTGCCTCTCACACAAATATGAGCCTCCAGTTCTTTACTATTATTATTATTGCTCCTAGGCATGATGTTGGAATCAAAATTCTCCGTTTCTGTGAGGCTCTGGATTCAAAAAACCGATTGGAGACTCAGAGAACAGAGCTACCTATAAACCTGGAACCAAAGGCAAACGCATCCTGATAAAAACCAACCCAACGCAAAAATCTGGTGGGGAAACAGCAAACCCATCCTCGCTCCCATACACCAAACCCCCGGTCCATCATGACACAATAACTAAGAAAAATCCCAGGCTGGCCACAAATACGGCCCGAAAATGCCGTGTGCAGCCTTGGATGTGCGGGCAGAAATGCCAAGAGAAAGAAGCACAGATGAGAACTCGCCCGGGGCACTCGGTTTTGCGAAGGCTCCCAGGGCTGGGGCTCAAGAGCGACGTTTCATAGAGGGTGAGGGTTCTTCTCTGCTGTAAACCTAAACTCAGCCTCCCTAGGAAAGTCAGAATCCTGAGGTCTCCTCCTCTTACACCAGGACAAGGCTTTGAGATGGAATTAGAGCCAATGCCTTGCCGTTGAAAGGAAATAGGTTTGGTGACACCAGGGGTTAGAGCAAAGTCCCTTTTCACTCAAGGGAGGAGCATCCCTGTCCCTGAGGAAGCCCCAAGAAGTTCAAACACCACAGCAGTGTGACGAAGGACGCTGGGGCAAAATGGAGCGGCATTTGCACGATTCACCCTCAGAGCTGGGCTATTCCTGCAGCGGGAAGGGATCCTGGTGCAGGTCAGGTGCTACAGGGATGGCAAACAACCATCGCTTGGGGTCTATGCTGGCCCTAAAGAAGAGCAGCCCTTCCTTACAGCCCCCCCCGCACTCACAGAGAAACACAATTCCTGGTTTTCAGGGCCAAATATTCCTTTGTATTCCCGTGAGCCCGGCTGCCGAGCCCTGCTGACAGTCGTGTCTTAGCCTGGAAGGCCCCAGTTCAGCAATGCACCCCATCAGCAAAGCACTTCAGCACCTGCTTCACTTCGGGGCTGGATTAAAACAGCCTCCAGAACATGCTTTCAATTTATTCATAGTTTGAGGCAGCAGGAACACATTGCAGGGGGTGGAATTTAAAAACCAGGCTGCACCGGGATCAGTATGGGGGGAAAAGCAACACAATAATCAAAAAGATAATTATTTAGGTTGGGGGGGAAAAAAAAGATGGAAAAGCAAAAATGATTAAAAAGCCCCCTGAAATAGATACATTTAAAAAGAAATGCCTCTGCCTGCCCCCTCCCCCACCAGCATATTTCAAGCACTTTGGATGTTTGTGTCTGTCTTCCTTTCAAGGAACCCTGAGCACATGAATGGGCAGAGCAGCAGAATGAATGGGACACTTCAAAGAAAATGAAAACCATTACTGGGAAATCTGTTTATAGAGAGAATGAATGATTATGAGAGAAGATGCCAGGAGAGAGAGAACACGAGTGAGGGTGCTCTCTGCACAGTGCACAGCGTAATTCAGGGGGGTTCAGACACCCCCTTAGCAGCACACCCTTGCATCAGTTTTGGGTTAAAGGCCCCCCCTCCAGTCTTCCCAGCAAGCCCAGAGCCCCCTCCAACACCACAGGGAGTGGCAGCATTCCCAAGCCCCCCATGCACCTGCTCCTGAGCCCCCAGCGGGGTGATCCCCCCTCCCTCCCCATGTCAAGATGGGATATTAAAAGAAATTATTTCCATTGCCTGGTGTAGATGAGAAATGGATAAACAACACGTCACTCGCGTCCCGAGTGGGTAAACTCCGTTTAGCCCCGACACCACCGCACTGAGACCCTGCCCTGAGAACTGCAGATTTTATCTGAAGCTCACAGCGCTCGCCCAGAGTCTCATCCATCTCCGCTATGGCCTCGTGCTCAGCTTGCAGAGCTCTCTCCGCTGCACGTGCACTGCCGCCACTGGTTTGGCACTGGTTTGGCACTGGTTTGGCACTGGTTCCTTTGGACCCAAGTGCAGCCTCTTCTGAATCCATCCCACCCAACTGCTGGCAGGAAAACCAGCAGCTGGGCATCTTTTTTGGGGAAATTAGGAATGAAAAGGGCTGGCTTTTCCCATCTTGGCACTGATGGTACAACCAGTGCAATCTCCCCCACAGATTTCCACGCCTCCATTCAGCATCCCAAGGCAGAACAAACAGTAAGGCCCTGTTTAGAACCAGAGGAGGAGGAGGAGGAGATGGCAGGAGAAAACAACCCTCAACCCCTCCTGTTGTTTTTGGCATGGAGAGGCAGAAAATATTTGTCCTTCTTGGAATGCTGAGAATATTTGTACCATGAGCAGCGTGGTTTTCACAGCGCTCTTGGGAGATGAACGCCAGCATCCCTGGGGCAGGAGAGATGCAAACATCAGATCTCCAAGAGCTCCAGGAGCGATGCTAACACAGCATGATGGAGCCACCAGTTTTTCCCAGTTTCTGCAGGAGAAAAATCCTTGCTAGACGTAGCCAGGAGAACAGAAGACCCCAAGGGAGATTGGTGCCTTCACAGCAGAACAGCCCACGTTCCTTAGGGTCAGTTTAGCAAGGCAAGGGCAGAGCTGGGGCTCCGAGACCTCCAAGCAGCATCAAGCTCAAAGAAAAGCAACAACTGGTGTGCCCCTGGTAAATGCAGCTGGGAAGCTGCCTGGAGACTTCCCTCAGAGCCTCTCCTGCCTTGGCATCCCTCTGTTCCTCCCCTCCGAGCCTCTCCTGCCTTGGCATCCCTCTGTTCCTCCCCTCCGAGCCTCTCCTGCCTTGGCATCCCTCTGTTCCTCCCCTCCCCACGGGATCCCCACTCTGGCAGCGGATCAGAGCCACTGCCCACCCAGCGCTTTTGCCCACAGAGGTGGGCACCGTCACCTCTCTGCCACTCCAATCATCCCCCATCGCAGTTTGGGCTTGGATAATCCCAAGTGAAGCCTGAAAGAGGCTGAGCTCCAGCAGGGCGTGAAGGCAGCTGTGCCAGCCAGCTTTCAGTGCCCCGTTCCAGCTGCTCCTCTCAAGGGAAGCACAGGGAGCACAAGGCACGGCTGGATTGGCTCGGGGTGGATTCCCCCTCCCAGGGCTCATTTCTCATGTGTAACCCCCCAGCCTCTTGCCAGAGCTGTAATAATTTGGTCTATGCAGACATGTACCTACAAAGAGATTCTCACCCATTCTTACCCATTTAAATATGTGATTTAAGCTGCCTGTTTTATAGATCAAATTAAAAACGTCCTTTCCATCTCTGTGCCAGATACACACGGGCACAAGGCATTAAAAAAAACCCCAAAACCCTGAAACAGCACCGTTGTCCCACTTCCTCTTCCGAGTTTGGGCGCTGACTGCCAAAATCCTCAATTCCTGTCCCAAAAAACATCTCCAGCTCCTTACAAAGAGTCCCTTCGGGTGCACTGACCATCAGCTGGTACCACAACAGCAGTGCCAGTCCAACAGAAAAAAGGGAGACGGAAACACAAACCCTTCCCCCTTTATTCCAGGACGATCTCCCACCGGAACCATCCAACGGGGGTGACCACACAAGCGCGGGGAAAGCTGCCAGACAAAGCCACACAATCCCAAAGTCCTCAGCCTTCACTCCCTTGGTTTACCATGATGTCACCAAAGCCTCCGGCCGTGTGTTTATCTAACAGGAATAAATGATTGGGAACCACAAACTGCAAAATTATAAATATGTCTGGAGAGGTGACATCCTAACAAATGAGATGAGAGCAGAGCTCTGGTGACTCCTGTCGTCATCACAATTCCTAGCTGGATGCAGGACCTCAGATACGATTCCACAGCTTTTGCTGAGGGTGATTGTGTGGCTTTTAAAAAATGTTAAATAAAGAATAAAAGGCACCAGGTCTGATTTCGGTCCATCACACTTGCCCTGGAACTGGTCAGCTCCTAGTTTTATTTACTCTGTTCTCTGTGTTTCAGAAGTATCAAGTCCTACCCTAAGATTGTCCTCTCAAAAGGAAGGAATAACAATTTAAGCCAATTAAGTAAATTTTTCTGCATAAAAACCATAGAAGGATATGAGCAAATTATTTGGTTTGCTCCCAGGCAGTTTCTGAGGAGCATCAAAGAATGAGGAAAAGGGAAAGAAACCAGATTTTACGTTAATTCAGTATTTTAGTTTGAACCTGACTCGGGGGGATGCTGAGCATCTCCAGGTTTCATTAATTTGGGGAAAATCCTGGAGGGCTCAGGTTTGCAGGCCACCCTTAAAAAAGTAAGGATTGAAGGAAAAATTTCCAGAAAGCCCAAATCTATGGCAGAGATGCCAAAGCACAACCAGAGGGAAATAATCAGTGAAATCCAGGGCTGGAAGCCACTTTAATCCCTGCAAATTTTACATTTGCATCCAAAGTCACTGAGGCGTGTGGCTGATGCTGAGGTCTTGTGTGCTACTGCCAGAAGGTCTCAGAACAGCACAGAAATCCACATGGCAAAGTTCAGCAGGACTTGGGATGCCAAAGCTTGTTCATCTTCCTCGGAAATCCCGTTTGGAGTTGGAGAAGCAGCACTGGCAGGCAGAGCTTCTCCTGCCACAAACAGCAGCATCCCCCAGTGAAAACAAATGTCACCCCTCTCCTTCAAAGCCGGAGAGGGAGACTGGCGTGGGAGGCAGAATTGGGCACAGCCCAGGGTTGGAAGCCTTTGCCCCCAGTCCAAGGGACACAGCTGGGTCCACATCCCTGCAGGAAAGTGAATTTACTGACAACAGCTTTCCTTTTCTTACGAGGTTTTGGAGGGTTTTTTTTTTTTCAGTCCACAGAGCCAGTTCTGCAAGCCACATGCTGGTCCGAGTCTTGGGAGGCCAAAGCAGTATTTCCTTCCCCCCAGACAGACTTCCTAGAGGAGACAGGAATGTCCTACAGCACCTCTGGCCAGGTAGGGAGCTCTGGCACAAGGAAAACGGGGATTAGAGTGACACAGTTTTGAGACCAAGCACTCTACGCGCATGAAAACCTGGGAATCTGCAGCTGAAACGTTGCAGGGGCTTCCTATTCCTACAGCCAGACAGCACCAAACTTCACCTCAAACCTCACAAAGGGTTTTTTTTTTGTTGTTTTCCAGACCCCCAAGTCCATCACTGCTTTTGATACAAGGCAAAGGTTCAAACCCCTCCAAACCTGAGCAAAGCTTTGCTCCGAGATGCGAGCTCCCAGGCTGGGCTTTTAATGGTGTATTTACTGATGAGGTGAAATATGAATCTGGTTTTGACTTTAAAAAGCCAATTGTATTTTGGGGGCGGAGGGAGGGGGGAAGGGGTGCTCTGACCTGACCCGCTAATCTCTTTTTCTTCCTTTAAAGTTGTCTTCTAAATCTGAACATTAAAGGTGATTAGATACCTAAGGGACTTCCCATGTCATTAGTTAATACTTTAGAGCTTGTTTTGGTTCCAGCTCGCAGTAATGCAGAGCCCTTTTGATAATACATCACCCTGCTCAAATACGCCTGCACAGTCTCCAGATGAAATACCCCACCCGTGTCTGCCTCGGCGCAGCTCGCAGATCGGAGGGGTCGGAGACGAGTTTAATTTAAAGATGAGCCGCCCCTGGGCTGCCAAAGGAAATGGCGTGTCAGCTACGTCAAAAATAGATACTGTTGTGCAGATATATGGGGGGAGAGATGGACGCTGCCAGTGCTATCAATTACCTGGATTGCCTTTAAATGTCAAAGCAAATCCTTACCCATTCCTTCTCCAAAACCTAAATCACCGAGAGAGACAAGGTCAACCCGAGCGGGCTGGAATGCCGGGAGAGGAGAACACGGACACAGCGTTGCGTGTGTGAGGGGATAATTTGTGTGCACACACGCACTGGGGGAGCACTGAAAGCAGAGTGGCTCAGGGGGTTCAGATTCTGGGACGGCATTGCTGGGTTTTCAGGTGTCACCAAAAACGTCAGTCCCCAAAAGAAAGATCCTTTCCAAGTCAGCAGAAGCGGCCTCCTGGGCTAAATGTACCGAAAATTCTCTTGCTGCTCCTATTTTTGCATTGTTAAAGGCTTTTTCCCTGTGGGGATAGAGGTGCCTGTGACAGATTCAAAAGCAACCCCACAAATCTGAAGCGCTTTTGGGGAAGGCCAGAGCAGGCTCTCTCTGCGTATCCTTTTCCCTCTTGCTGCTGAGCAAATAACGCAACGCAACATATGTGCCCCTACAGACCCGCGTCCTTCGGGGCAGACCTCCGGGGGAACAGCCTGAAACCATCCCTCAGGAAGGGCCCCAGCCCTTTCGGGAACAGGATATGGGGAAATTGAGGACCGGGGGAAAAGGGGAAATCGTCAAATCCTACAGGTGGGTAAATAAAAGGAGACACGGTTTATTACAATGGAGAGGCAAAACATAAGGTTTCAGCTCGGTCCCTTAAGAAATGAGGTTTCTGCCGTCAGTCTGCACGTGGGATACATATATAAAATATAAATAAAACAAACATACTCATCTCCCCCGTCTCCAATAACTTCCAAATTTGTTGGCCAATTCCAAGCCAGCTTGGTGGAGGGGGCAGAGGTCTTACAGTTCCTACAAGTTTTATGAAAATAGGGCCCTCTCCCGTGCCCTGAGACCTATTAATGCCCCACACTGAAAGAAATCGTTGAGCTCACGTTGCAGCTTATTAGGAATATTATTAGACACTGGAGAATCCACAGGGGAGGGAGGAATATTAAGAACGCCCCAACAGCAGGAAAAGCTTCAGTTGGAGTTTGCACCTTCTCAGACACCAGAGGATCCAACCACAAGACACCAACTGGTTGAAACCCCCATTTCCCTGCATCCCCTGCTAAGAACCACTTCTTTTACATAAAGATATTTTGTGTACTCCCAGCCCGGCCTCCTGTACCTGAGCCAGCCAATTAAGCCAAGCTGTAATTTACAGCTCCCTGCTTCCCTCTCCTTCTTCCTAGGAGGGGTTCCTGAGCGATGCCGGGACGCAGGGAGCAGGAATGCGCTCACAGGGTGCATTTATCACCCGCATTTTCACCGGGGACACTGATTCCTGGGCCCTTCTTCCTTCAACGGGATCATCTCCTCCAGATAACTCCGCGCACCAGACGTACATTAAGCACTGATCCCAGCATCCAAGGGCCCAGTCGCTTCCCAGGCACGGGATGGAGGGTAAAAATGTAAAGAATTCCAGATAAACACATTTGGAAAGCCACTTAAAGCTACTGGACAGATGAAGGCGAGGAAGGCAGGGGAATATTTTTGCAGTGAACAGACAGAGAGGGACATTGCTCATCCCTCGGAGCGTGTGAGCTGCTCTCCAGTCCCAGACACTGAGTTTTGGAGACCTTCAAGCACTAAAGAGTAAGAAAAGGAGCCCTAAAAAGAGCAGGGAGGCTACAGGGGAGGTGGAGGACGGGGATCAGCTCTACATTAGGATTTACCTGACAGCTGTCACTGGTTTAATCCCATTGGTTTCACAGCTTTTGGGGAATACTCACAGCACAAGGGGGAATAAGGCTCCCGAAGCAGGGACTGCACAGGGGAATGAGCACTTTTAGTACCACACAGCCAAGAACATCCCAAGACGAAGACAATCCACCTGGAAGGTTTCCCTCCCTTCCCAAAGGGAGATAAAATAGCTGATAATAGATAAAACACAGCCCCGACCCACTCCCAATCCTACAAACCCATCTCCAGCATCACCGGGCATCTGCTCCGAACATCGCAGCCTGGTTGTCTCCTGTCCCCCACTCCCACAGCTCCTCGGATACAGCTCCCTCCTCCAGGGGTTTTGTCTGCTTCCATCAAGCTGGACCCCACTGGGCGTTTCAGGGGAAAGCAGGAGATAATTTTGGGTTTTGTTGTAGCTCTGCCAACAGTCAGGATGACAGAGGTGGCTGCAGGGACAAGCCAAGGAGTCAGCAACGGCCTGAAGCCGAGCCAAGAGAAGGCAGGAGCTGCCCAAGAGTGCTTTGACAAAAACCTCCCCTCTCCCCAAAGTGGAGGGTCAAAAGGTTACTCTGGGAAGCAGCAGCTCATTACTGCACCAAAGCATCGGGGTGGGTGATCCCATGGGAATGAGATCCCACTGATCTCTGCAAGGCCGGGATCCCATCCTTCCTTTTCTCACCAAATCCCCTGACAAGCCTGGAAGCAACCCCAGCCCACCAGCTTCACAAAGTGCAGCAAAAGCTGGGCAAAGCCACCTGCCCTGAGCGCCATGGGCTCCGTTCCAGCCTCCAGAAACCATTTCTGGGGTCAATGGGAAGTTCATGTCGGCCCTCAGGAGAGGGGAACTTACCCATCCAATTAACAGCTCAAACACTGCTGCTTCTCATGCGTGCAGCTCCCAGTGGTGGGGGGGTCTCCATGAATAATTGATGGGCAGCTGGGGCTGTGGTTATCAGGATGACTGAAATATTGTGCTGGGAAGAAATGTCCAGCCCATGAGGAACAGCGAATTCCTCCTTCCCTCCTCACACAGGAGCGTTCCGAGCCCGTCTCGCTCCTGCAGCTCCTTCCAGCCCTGGACACAAACTCCCAGGATGGTCTACAAGCATTTCACGGGCCCAGTCCTGCAGTGGAGAAGTTGCAATTTCCCCAAGAATGCCTGGAATTTCCCCCTTTATGCAACACACGTTCACAGGTTCCCACTTTGATGAGGGAATATCTTCATTTTCCAGGGGAGCATTCCCACACCCGTGCTGTCTCTTTGAACAACCCAAGCCACCACCCTAAACCCACGGCAGATGAATTGCCCTTCCTCCTTCTCAGGGCCTCTAAAACCTTGAGATTTTTTTTTTCCCAAAGTGTGCATGTTTTGATTTAAACCTCACAGCTCAGAGCAGGCTCTGTCTTTTTTTCAGTTGCTTATTTGCCACTTTGCAGGAAGTGCCAACTGGAAAAAACCTCCCATTTTTTATTGTTATTGTTAAATTATCCAAGCTCCATCTTATTGTGCAAGCAAAACTCCCATTTCTTGGTTTCTTACCAGAGATGGGTGTTGCTTTACTGTTACATTATCTGATAAATGACAATATAAGGAGGGAGACATTTCAGACGTGGAACTGAAGCTTTGGGGGAAAAAAAATATCTCTGCAGAGGTTATTTGTGCTTTGAGTTTTAAACAAACTGAGCAGCTTGAGGGAACTTCTCCAGCCTGAGTGCTGGGCTTTTGCTGGAATAAACTCAGCGCATTTAAAGATGAATAAAGGGATGGTCAGAAATCATTTCTCTCCTGTGGCACCCACCTAGGAAGAGCATGTCCTGCAGGGATTGCCTTCCCTGGAGCACCTACTGCTCCCCTGCTGGTTGCTGATCTCCAGGAGTTTCTCCTGGAAAATCTTGAGGGTCACACTGGCCACCAAGGGAAATCTCCAGGCCAGGTGCCAGCCCCGCGTGCCAGCCCGCAGCCAGAGACAAACCCTCAGTTTGGGTGGAAAAGTGAGGAAGGGGAGAACTTCTGAGCACAGGGCTTCGAGCAGCCACTTCCAAAGCTCAGCCTGCCAGCGCACTGCCCGCCCCAGCCCCGAGCTCTCACGGAAAACCACTGACTTTGAGAAACCACGCGGGTCATTTCTCCCCTTTAAAGGTCCTGAGCCGTATCTGAGCCCCTGAGTGCGCTCAGGTCCCTCTGCACAGCGGGATTAGCAGTCAGAGTACTGCCATCAGCAGGGGAAGGAGCAGAACTGCCGGGACCAGGCAGGGATTCAGGCTCTCCACGCCCAGGGCTCCGGGTTTTGCTGTTTAGCACCGTCTCAGCTCCTATTTTGCCTGAAGGACTGCACCGTTCAGTGCAACTCTCCATAGACTTCATACTTAAAGGTCAAAAATATTGTCTCTCTACCTGCAAAGTCTCATCAGCATCCCTGCTCCACCCCCAGCTCAGGGACTCTCATTCCAAGACAAAAATCTCCTGCCAGATATAATATTTCTTGAGACTTCCCATCTGCAGATCTCAAAGCGCGGATCAGTGTTCAGAAATTGCATCGAGGTTTGCCTTGGCCTCAGCACAAAATGTCAGGCGGAGGATGAAGGGAGAGACTTCCTAGGAACACATTCCAGCCCAGCCAAGCCATCACCCCAGTTCAGCACACCAGCAACATCAGAAAGCCAGTGTCAGGAAGAGATCAGAGAACAGGATTCTCTCTCCAAAAGAGATGCCAGGGTGTTGATTTCACTTCCTCCTGATTTCGGGTTGAAAGGAAAAAATAAAAGTCAAGATCTTGAGATATTTTAGAGAATGGAAATTCTGAGATATTCCAAGATAGAATAATTTGCTTTAATGTGCAGCCCAAAAATCGGAACCAAACTGAGTCAGGATAAGTACAAGGTCAAAGTAAAAGGGCAAAACAAGTGTTTCAACTTCAAACTGTTTCTGAATTTCCTCTGACACTCAGCTGAAGGAGGATGTGCTCCTGCAGCACCTCCCTCCACAGGCAAGACAGTAACTAATTCTTAGGGAAACCTCTCGCTGTCACCCTTTGGGACCGGGAAACCAAGTATTTCCTGCTCGACATAAATTCAGGGAAACGAGACAGAAATTGTAACCTCTCAACCAGGACAAAACACACAACACACAGATTTGAAATTAACTCCCCTGCGCATCCCTTTTGGCTTAGTTCAGGGCCTATGTCCAGAATTCAGGATACAGAAACCAGATCGTTCCCTGGAAGACCTGGGACTCTTAACAGGATTGAAGGAAGACGAGCAAAACTCAACAGACCTGCGAAAGCTGCAGGGAGAAACATATCCCAGCAGGAAAGAAAATCGGCATAAAGCAGTGATGCTGGGGTGCGCCATTCTGGCCTTGTTTCAAGCTCCAGTGCGCTGATTTATGATTAAAATGGAGGAAGAGAGCAGAAAAAGCTCTTTTTCCTGGTGACTCCAGCCCTGGGATGGTTTGGGACCAGCCGCGACATCGCCCCGAAATCCGCATCCTTCCAGTGCCCTCTCGTGGCCGCCGCTCCCGCTGCAGCCCCAGGGATGCGCATTCCAGAGGGGACCCCGGGAACCATCACCCAGGGATGCTGGCAGGACCCGGATCTCGCTTCAGGACGGGGAGATAACGGCCTGGACTCTGTCCCGCATCTTTATCTGCACGATTTCCCCGCTCTGAGCAGACCCATCTCTTTTCAGACCAGCTTGGGGCCTCACCTCCTGCAGCAGTGACTTTTGGCACCTCGTTAAATCTCACATTAAAGTCTCTTTTCCACCTGCTTTCTGACAGAGCCAGCAAGGAACCCAACCCCCGTACCATTAATGCCTTCCTGAGCAGCCATCATTTCATTTTGTACCGCACACCAGGCACAAAGCAGGATCCTCACGGCAGGAAAAGCGAGCCAACCCCTTCCAGACCATCCTCCCAGGCCACGTCCCTTCCAAAATCATCAGCCCAGGCCGTGTCCCTCCCTGACCATCCTCCCAGGCCCTGGGCCCTCCCTGACCATCCTCCCAGGCCCTGGGCCCTCCCTGACCATCCTCCCAGGCCCTGGGCCCTCCCTGACCATCCTCCCAGGCCCTGGCCCTTCAGCCTCAAACAGTGCCACAACAGGGACCACATCTGTAGGAGCACCAGATCTCCATGAGGGAGGGCAGCTGGAATGATGCTGGAGGCTGGGAATGCGCCTTCACAGGATTCCCACCTTTCCCTCTGCACGCCGTGGGTTCTCCAAGGAGGTCGGCGGCTGAGGACCACGAGCACAGGAGGTTCTGCAAGCACAGCCAGGTGTTGCCTTGGCTGGAGGGAGCGGCTGGGAAGGGATCCAGGGGTGAAAGTCTCCCCCAGGCCTGCCAGCTCTGATAGCTCGGTCAGAAGCACAGCTTGTACATGCAGGGAGATGAAATAATTTTAAAAGGGTTTGCTCTGGGCAGAGAGATGGCAGGAAGGACTCTCAGGATCTGCTTCTCTGCACAAGGATGTTTTCTAAGACCCAGAGATCCCTTCACCATTGTACCACGTTCAAGTAACGATCTGGGTGCGGGTTGCTCAGTTTTAAATGCCTTGAGTGCTTGACTGAAATGCTACAGTGCTTTTCCCAGGGACTGTAGCAGCATCAAAGCCTTTCACATGCATGATTTTGCCTGTTCTTCCAGCCTGTTTTGATGACTTGCTCTAGTTCCACAGCAGGCAGGCCTGAAAAGATACCCTGCCTCTGAATTTCTATTTAATTCTAATAACATCAGCATTATGTGATCCCCAGTGAACTCTACGTGATCCCTTTGTTCCTCCAGATTCATGGCAGAGTTAACTCCAGACTAAATGTTAAGGGAACAGATTAAATCCAAACTTGATCCCATTCTGTTAGGAGCGTTTGACTGGAGATTTACCCCGAGAAGGAGCAGACCCCTGTCCTAACCCAGCAGGAGTTCCCATGCTGAGAACCATCCCAGGCCATCTCTCCTGGACGTGGCTTTTCCCTACACATATGGATCAAAACTTCTCTCTGCAGTTCAAGCGTTATATTCCCAAACATTGTCTGCATTCATGACAACTGCAATCTGCTCTTCGAAATAATCCACATTAATTCCAAGGGACTAAAACTGGACGAAGAGAATGGGAGCCACCCCAGGCAAAGCTGCTTTCCTCTACCACTCTCCAAAGACCCCAAGGAAAATCAGGAGAGGCAAAAAACTTTGGTTCCTTTTGGTTGCCTCCATTCTTGGCTCCTCTAGAAAGGGTCAGGGTGAATTTGATTCTGTTGTAGCACTTTTCTGACATCCTTCCCTGCAGTGTGGAACAGCTGAACTTTGTTTGGGTCCTGCTGAATGGCAAAATTCTGCACGAGGGAAAACAGGGACAAAGGATTAGGGTTTGGGTTTGGGCCTGTCATCTCATGCTCCGGTCCTGTAAGACTGGAGAAAGGAGTGAATCCCTGGGATTTGGCTGGTTAAGGATTATTTTTAGCTTCCCTCTCCTGTGCCCCTGACTCTAAGCAAGGAAAGGGAAAGGACCACCTCCTTGTCTTTCTTCTGCCAGCTGGCAACACCCTAGCATCCCAAAATCCTCCACATTTTCCCTGAAATGCACAATTCCCTGTTAGGATTGGACAAGGACCTTGTTCCTCTGACCTGAATGCAGGGCAGGACTCAGAACCTGTGTGTGTGTGAAAAAGCCAGGCTCTTCACCCCTCAGCCGGCTCTGGAGATGCACACAAGCCCAAGAGCCAAGCACAGGTTTGCCTGAGTGACAAGAGGAAAACACTCCCTGACACGAGCCCGTTTGCAGCCGGCAGAAATCCCAGGCAGGAGGAGCAGGAGTGAGAAGGAGAGCTCTGCAGAGCCAGACCTGTAAGGCCAGTTGCACAGCACCCATGCACAGAGCTGAGCCTTAGGCTACACTCTCACTGCTCCCCAAATCTCCCGGTTTTATGCATTTCTTCCAAACTTTGATGAAGGATCTGTTCCTCAGATCCAAATCCCTGCCTGAGGCACCGCAGGACAGAGTGAAAGTTCCTTTCTGAGGCTGGATTTCTCCGTCTCCAGCCTGTTTGTGCTGTCCCACCCACTCCCCAGCCCCTGCCAGGAGCATGGCTTTCTGCAAGCTCGTTCTTGTGCGAGGCAGAGCCCCGCGAAGGGCAGAAAACGCGCTTTGTTCCCAAGTTCTGCCTCGGCGAAGGCTGGAGGTGGAGTGAGAGGATGTGCCCAGGGAAACCCGGCTTCAAACAGCCCTGCTTGTCACTGCCACATTCCCTGAGCCTTTTCCAGCCATGCAAAACCACCAGGGAGGAGACGAGGTGCTCCCAGGCACTGCTGGAAGCCGTGGACCTGCCAGGGAAACGCCGGGAGCAGGAGGAATGAGAGGCTTTGTTTGCAACCCCAGCTCCCAGCTCCCGCCAGCCGCTGGGCCCCACACAGGTTCCCCTCCTCTGCCACAGAACCGGCTACGTGACCTCAGCCGAGTCCCTGGTGTGCCACCAGCCTCTCCAGAGGGTGAGGAAAGACCCAACCCCTCAGGAGAGGGACTGTCTCACACTGAATTCCATCTTTCAGACTTGCCGGTGCCCCACCCAAGCAACCCGGGATCGCTTTTGAGGTAAAACCGTGCTGGTTGCAAAGCCCTGCTGCCAGCCAGCTGGAGAAGGCCTTTGGGAAGGAGGAGGAACATCTTTCAGCTGCCTGGTGAGGCTGGCATGAAGTGGAACAAGGGGCAGATGAGCCCTGGCACCGCGCAGAGCTCAGCTCTGGCAGCTCCCAGCAGTTTGCCAGACTTGCAGCTGGCACAGACAGGCCGAGGTGTTTTCCTCTCCCTCCTCCCAAAGCTGGGAGGGAGCAGACACTTCCTTGCAGGCAGCACGGGGCCCCAGGCAGGTGTGCCAAGCTCCAGCTCACCCACAGCCCTCCCATCGGCCCTGCCAGCACAGAATTCCCAGGTGATAGATGAAAAGCAAACGCCTCAAACCAGCTTGGAGTCGGAGTCCTGTGAAAGCAGAGCTCCCAAAAGGGAATTTATATTGAAAGAGAGGGGCTTTAAGCGAGAGCCTTGGGACCAGGCCTGCTGCCAGGGACACCAGCACCGCCTTGGCTTCTTTCCATTCCAGCTGGGTGTATCTGTGCCATCCCTGCAGACTGAGCGTATGACGGTGACAAAAAACCAGTCCCAGGGATAAACTGCACCCATGGAAGAGGGAATCAGAGCGGCCATGGACACAGCACAAGGAGCACAAATACCAGGGCACCGCAGCTGGATTCTCACACCCAGCTCCTTTGAACATCTCTGCTTTGAATCACACATTTTCAACACTCCTCTCTTCTCCCCACCCCATTCTGTGACTCAAGGCCTGGACTGCTGAGCAGACCAGGGATTCCCAGGATTGCTGCAGCTGGAGGAAACACCACCAGTATCAGAGTCCAGGTGTACTTCACACAAAAAGGAGGACAGGTCCCCCTGGCTGCACAGCAAAGGCACAAACACAGGGAGAGGCTCCATTTAAAGGGTGGCTTGGGTACCAGCAGCATCACAGCTCGTCTCAAGGCTCTACTGTTGAGTCACTTGAGAAAATTCAACTCTCAAAGGTCTACAAGTTTCTTAGTCAGACTCAGAGCTGGTTGAACCCCCCACTTTGGCAGGGTGTTCCCAAAACGAGGCTTTACCAGAGGATACTCAAAAAAGCACATTTCCGCCATCCTCTCACCCACAGCTGCTCTTGCAGCAAATTCCCATCTCCTGCAGCTCGCCAGACAGAGATACGGGACCCACTGATTAAACTTTGGACAGCTTCCCCCAAGCACACTGCTTCAAAATCAGCTAAGAGGCAGCAATCAAAGCTATTTTCATTTCGAGCTTCAAAGAGGATACTCCAAACAAAAGGAAACACTTCAGTAAAGCGTGTATAAACAGGGAGCATCTGGTCTCCCCAGCAGCACTGAGCCTTGGGACAGAAATGCAAGAAAAAAGCTCCCAATGAAGCCAAGTAATAAATAAAATGTCTTTTGCGGGTACAGCTCTTCCTTAGAGCCCCTTGCGTGTTTCTCTGCTCCTTCTACACAGGCAAAGCCCCGTGGAGAGCAGCACACACCCGGCTCAGCCCCTTGCGTTTGTCTCAGCCCTTTGTTCTCTGGATCAGGCGCTGGAGGAGGCAGGAACCATCTGCTTCTCCAGGGATACAGACCCTGCAACTTAATGGAAACGCTCCTCTGGGTCAAGTGGCAGAGCCAACCGCTCTCTTAATGCAACAATCTTCATTTCGGGGAGGGAGGGAGGGAATCAATTAACAGCCCCTGAGCAGGGCAGGCTCCTGGTGAGCAGTCACCTGCCAGAGCTCACACCCAGCTTTTAGTGCGCCCGGGCCAGGCCTCCGCCCCACTGCCTGCAACAGCTCTGCTGCAACCTCTGCCTTCATCCGGAGGGCCCAGAAGGCTTCAGGGGGGAGCTGCAGCCCCACAGAAGCATTTGCTAAGCCAGGAGGAAAAGATAAATCCACTGACAGGGACAAAAAGGGTCTGTGAATAAGGCAAATATCAGCAACAGAGCATAGCTGCAAGAAAGAAGCTTCTCTCTGGACAGAGACACTCTCCCCATCCGTGATATCCTGGGTGAGTCTTTTTTTGTTTAAAATACTGACATCACAGAAGCTTCACAGCTTCATTTCTCCAGCTCCCTCACAATTTCACAGCTCACTTTCTACAAATTAGTGAAGAGGTCCCTCTGCCTCTGTGAACTTGGAGATGTCCTGGACTGCAACTCTTTCACCTCTGCGGGGGCAGTTTGGAAGCATCTCTAAAAATAACTAGCTCTGATTTTCTTCAAACAACCTAGAAATTCCTATGGTGCCTAATCAACCTTGTCACAAAACTACAGCAACAAGTCCTAAGAGCACCGGCAGTGTTGCTACCTCCACTCCACCTTAATAACAGCAGTCTGGATGTGTATCTGAAAATTAACCTGTGATTAGCTGATGGATTCAAATTATCTGTGCCATGTAGCCCAACTGCTGAAGCCAACTTTTATTTTTAAAATGCTTTCAGGCCAGGCAGTTTCCAAACAGAACAGTAAATCACTGATGTCACCCAGCAGAACTCATTTCGCAATCAATTCTCTCCCTTTCTGTGGGACAAAGACTCCTCGCTCTAAGTCAGGAGATCAGAACGTGGCCTGCAGGGCTGAGAGCTTGGGTAACACCTAGAAAATACCAATGCAGCCCTGCCATGAGCCTCATAAATAATAATGAGCATGACAGAGGTGAGGAGATCCTTACAGACACAGAGACGCAGGTGTGTTAAGCACAGCAAAGCTGTGAAGCGTATTAAGGGATTTCAAGGCTTGTAGGGATTGCTGAAATGCAATTATCCTGGCAGAGCAGAGGGCAGCGCCTGCCTGAGCAGTGGTACATGCCAGGCTTTTAGGATAGAGAATAATTATGGAACGGTTTGGCCTGGAAGGGACCATAAAGACTCTCCAGTTCCAAGCCCTGCCATAGGAAGAGGCACCTTCAAGTGAAGGTTTCATCCAATTCTTCATCCATGAAGGTTTAATTCCATTGAAGCCAAAAAGTTACTAAATAAAGCAACAGCAGATTACCAGGCCAAGGTGTGAGAACTGCTGCAGCCTCTTCAGAGTAAATGTCAGGGAGGAGACAGAAGCAGAGAAGGTAAAGGCAACAAATGTCAGTGGAGAAACCAAACCCTCAGTTCTCGTAGAAGTGCGAAGTTCTCCCACCTTTTTCTCCAAGGAAGACCAGCTCAGAAACTCTGTCTTAATATTTCAGGGGCTTTCATACTGAATGAAATCCATTTCTAAGCCGACACAGCTGCAGCGGGATCATTCACACCCCTTTCTATCCCCGTCCTTGTTAAGGACTGAATTTGCTGTGTCGCAAAGGTGCTGCAAGAACTGACCCACGGTGTCCAAGGGATACCCCCAAGTCACATTCAGTGCCTCAGGTGTAATTTCTGCTGTAAAGATGTGGGATTATATTATCTTGGTTTGGGATTTTTGCCCTCTTTAAGGTGAGGAGGGAGAGCAGTAGAAGGGGAGAGCAGTAGAAGACCAGAAATCAAGAAAACCCTTCTGTCTGACAAATTAACAATACAAGAATTGCTGAGCTGCCACAAATTCTACCCAGTTACGAGTCCCTGAAGCAGCTTCTGACAGGGAGTCGTGGGAGTTCAGTTGAAGAGACCAAACCAGAGCCTAAGACCACAAAATCAAAGTTTTTACTAATTTTTTTTTTAACGAAGACAAGCAACACTGTCCCAATATTTTGGGGGAAGAGATCCTGGGGTAGAAGCTGGGCAGTCAAACCTAAAGCTGCGATCCAAAAGAACTCCTGAGCTGACACAGGAGCTCATGATGCACTCCCTGAAGCAGCTGAAAACATTCCCAGGAGTGTTTTCAGAAGCAGAACGGCTTCTGTACGGGCAGCCCAGACCCTACAAGAGCCCTACAGAGAAACACAGATGTGCCCCGAAGTCCTGGCCTGAAATCCCAGTTTATCCTGGTGAGCCAGGCCTTCCCCACTCTGAACCTTCTGGAATCACTGTTGTATCCTAGCTAGTGACTGGAGCATTCACCCAGTGCATGGAAGACCCAAATTTAACCCCTTTCTGAGGGAAATCGTTCAATGCTGGCATGGAGCTGCAGCCTCCCTGAGCTTCACAAGGTTTGGGGGGGGATTTCCCCATTTCTGTCCTTCATTCCCACTGAATGAATTTCCAGGGGAATTAAAGGTGACAAATTTTAAGCCAACACCATTTTAACAGCAAATCCTGACTAATCAAGCAATGAACATTCCTCAGTCTGCTCTGTGTAAACCTTCCTGCTTTCCCTGCACATCAGGAATAGGCTTGAGCTGTCGCTCAGGGCTCTGGTGCTTTTCCCAGTGCCATCCAGCTGTGGGTGAAAGATTGCTCAAGTCCATGTAAGCACCATCTCTCAGTAATTCCCACTGCAAGGCTGCACTGCCATTACATGCCCAGCACAATCCATCAGACTGGTGCTTCCAGCAGGTTCATTCCAGCTTGCAGAGAGAAGGAGGCTCTGAATTCCCTGGAGCACCTGCAGCTGGCCTCGGCCTCCCAGAGGATGTTTCCACTAATTGAAATGAAGACAATCATCAGACCATGGATTTGATTAGAAATGCTGCTAAGCCTCACTCGCTTTCCCTCTCAATTCCCTCCCTCCCCGTACACAGAAGAGCAGAAAGTGCCTTAGTCCAACTTCTATTTTTGTTAAAAACAGACGTTAGTCTTGTTTCCACTGAAATTTGGAAACCCAGACAGGAGTTTCAGCATTAGGCAGGATGTAAAGAAACCCACTTCTTGCCAGGGCTTTGTGCTTCTCTAATAACTTCAAGAAAAGCAAAAAAGCCCTGAATGCAGAGCCAAAACACACCACTTGGTCTCACACGGGATCTGATCAAACATCCGAAGGCATTTGAAATTCCAGGAAGGCAGAGCTTCCTCGTTCTTAAGGAATACACCAAAATGTACAGAAGGAATGAATTTATTTCATTCCACATCCCTCATGATCAGTATAACCCAAAAGTGCCTCAATATTCCAGGCACTTACCTGCAGTCTATGGGAGATACAGGACACTGTTCAATTAAAAGATAATAAAACATGCTCAGCATTTGTTTGTCTGAAATTCAAAAGGGGTTTCAGGTCTGTCTCCTCCAAAAGCCATAAATCTCCTCCAGCTAAACCAAACCATATTCCTACATTTAGATCCTAGGAGTGAGCTCAAAGACCAGAGGAATTTGCAAGCACCAGCCCTTTTCCTCCTTCCCAACACCCCCTGTGGCCTTTGACAAGCCTCAAAACTCCACCTTTCAGGGGCAGAGGGACTTCTTGTCTTTCATTTGGGAAATGGTTTTTTGAAAGACATTTTGCTGCTGGCCTGCTGGTATCTGCACAAGAGCGTGCTAGGGCTGAAAAGGATCTGGAAGAGATCTGACTTGATCCCCAAAATGCCATTAAAAGGCAGGGATATTCCCTGCTTGCCTGGCTGATAGCCAGCACTCATCTGAAAGTCACCCTGAACACGCAACTGGGTGGAGGAAATCACTGATAAACAACCAGCTGATATCTGAGGCAGACAGCTGAGTGTCAGATCATGGCAAGCAGCACTGAGCACAGGAATAGTGAAGAAAGATGGAATTCTGGGCAGTTCAGGCACAAGAAACAAGCAGCACATGGATCCTGGCTGCACTTCCCCTAAGGACCCTAAAATACCATCACCCACCCTTCCTGAAAAAGCATCTTCCCGCTGCCAAAGGTGATCCTGCAATAGGGGCCTCCATCTAAAGGGGAAAGCCTCCAAGGAGATAAGGCCTATCAGCTGGAAAAGGCACCAGTTGGGTCCCATGGAACACCAGGGTGAAACAGGATGTTCAAACTCAGGAAGCTCAGTCAGGAATGAGTCCATAAATCCTCCTTCCGCAAGAGCCTGGGATGTGCCTCATCCCACACTGGGCACAACTCTGGGCTGGGGCATCAGGACTCCCATTGTACCAGGAGGATGCTGAATCCAAGGGCTCATCCTGGTGGGCAAGAATTAGCTCTGAGATGCTGGGGGTATCCCTGAGCAACCTTTCAATCCCAGATTTTAGAGGAAGGCAGAAATAAGCTTCAGTGTTTAGACTTTAAACACTCGGAAGATGCAGCCTCCTCCTGGAGAGCAGGAGGTGCCACCCAAAATGAGAAGCACACTGTGAAAGGAAGCCACTGGAATTTGTTCCAGGGGAAGGTTTAAACCCTCCCCACCCCACCACTCCTCAGTGCAGGAGGAGGGAAAGCCAAGAGCAGAAAACAGAACAAGGCAAAGAGAGCTCAGTGAATCCAAACCGCTTTCGCGATCCTCGAATACTTTGGCTTCCCTGAGGATCCATCATCCCTCTTCCAGACAAGCAGCAGAGAGGTGGTCCCCCCCTTCGGAAAGCTTTGGATGATAACCAGCAGGAACATTATGTCTGAGCTTCAAGGACTGAGCGTTCCCACAGGATTCACGGATGGCAGCGCCGAGCCAGAAGGATGCATTTAACAGTTGCTTAAGTTCTGGCACCTGCACATATTTCCCCATGATAAAGTCCAACACAGGCAGCCTTCAGATGTTGTGTAAATATTGTCAGCACTCTGGCAGAGCTCCCCTTTTTTATGATTTGTTTTACACAATCCCCAAGTGTTTCATAAACACTAATTATATCTCCCGATCCCTCTGAACGAGCTGTGAGAGCTCCGCGCAGGAGGAAGCGAAGGCAGAGTGAGGCTCTGCTTCCCACCAACAAGGTGAGCAGGCTGGGGGAGCTTTCCCTCCTCCCACGAATGAGGCCACTACCTGACAGGAGATGACATTTAAATGGGATTTAGCACTGTTGCCACCTCAAATATGGTTTAAGGTTTCCAGAGCAGCAGGCTGAACCCCAAGTCCGGCGTGAGGAGCTGCTCAGTGACAGCTTAATTTCTCCCTACCACAGAGGGAGCTTCCCTTCCAGCATCTTGTCATAAACCGTTCCACTCGGCTCCTCAAACTGTGGATGGAGTTCCTAGGCCGTGGATCCTCTCCCAGATATCTTCAAAGCAGGAACAGCACAACCAGTTCTGTCCCGGCACAGAGATTTCTCCTTTGCATTTTGCCCCACAAGGCTGAAGACATCGCCTGGGTCCAGAGTTCCTTAAAGGCTCTTCTGTCAATTCCTGCGAGCTTGCCAGGCCTCTCGGAGTGCCAGCAAATATCAAAAGAACCAAGAGCACCACAGATGAGGTTGGAGCTCAGGAGAGCACTCCCAGAATTCCCATGGGAGCACTGGGTCTGTGCAAAGCTTTTATTTTATGATTCATGACTCATTTGCAAACAAAGAGCAGCAATAAGCCCCGGCTTCGAGAAGTCACTTTGGTGCAGAGCACTCCTCTGTTTTCCATCACCTGCTGCTGAATCTAGAACTGGGTGCTGTTTTTTGCAGTGATGGGTGTTGTGAAGATGAACTGAGAGATCGAACACAAAAACACTTTAAGGGAAGATAAATGGACATGATATCCTTGGCAGAGAGCAAGGCCTCGAGTCTCAACAATATGTTTCTTCATCCCCTGGAAAAGGAAGGCCCAACAGCTGGAGATAAGTAGAACATGACCGGCTAAGCTCCTTTCCTTCCCCTGGAGCCCAGGGAAGCAGCAGGGAGCACTGCAGAACCACATCAGCTCACAGCAGACACACTGCCCAGCACAGAAGGCATTTCAGAGCCAGTGGAGCTGCTGAGCACTGCTGGGGATCTGCGTTTTGACACAAAACCGGCCTTAAAGAAAGGCTCAGAGGTGGCTCTGCTAAAAGGAAAATAAAACTGTTGGTTTTTGCTAAGCCTTGACAATTCCACAGCAGCTCCCCATCCCAGTTTCAGGCAGTAAAGCAGGAACAAGCTGCCACTGACAGGGAACACGGCCACAGCTCCCAGGTGAGCTCCAGTGCCAGCACTGCCAGGATATTTTAGCTCCCAGAAGGAGCTCCTTTCAAACTCCAGCACAATCCAAGCATGGAAGACTACATGGGCCTGGGGTATCACCTGAGCCCTGGGTTTGCAAAAAGCCTTCAAAACGCACCTTAAAGGGAATTAAAGCTCACCCAAGGCTCTGCATTTGAGCTAATTGCTTTAGCTCTGGGGAAAATGCAACAAGACACTAAATTTGCTGCTGGCTCTCTCACTCATTTGGACTCCTGATCCCATTTTCCCTCTGATCCCGGTGTTTTGGAAGCAGCCCTAAGGCCTCCCAGCAGCTGATGTGGCTGTGCCACTGAGGACTCAAAAGCAGCAGCCCTTCAGCACTGCCTGGGACAGGACAAGGAATTTGACAGGAACCATCACAGCATTCCCGTTCTCTCCCATATTTACCAGTCAGCTGCCCACTGCACTCAGCCATGGGCAGCAATTCATGGCCTCTCCACCCTTCCAGCCACATTTCCCAGCATCTCCTGCATCCCAGCCCTTCCTCCTCTTCCCACACGATGGGAAACCCCACGAATGAAGAGGAAGGTTTATCATTTATGGCCCTGCAATGCCTCTTAGGGACAAGAGTCTGCCACAGCAGGCAAGTTCTGCACCGTTAACTGGGGCTGTGAGCTCTCTAGAGACACCTGCCCCAAAATGTAGAGGTAAAATACACCTAATTCAGCTGAGAGTGACTTAAAAATAGTATAAACCACCAGAGAGTGTTGTATCTGTAATACAGAGGTGAAATTCCACATACTGCATAATCTGATCTCTAAAAAAAATGTTTTAGAGCGGGAGAAATTCCTTTTTACAGAAACAGGTTACAGCTAAACTAAAGCCTGAGTAAGAGAAAAAAGGGATAAACAACTTCACCCTCACTGCAAAGCACAGCTGACAGGAGTTAAACACCAGCATTTGGGCATCAAAATCTGCAAACATTTACTCTGCTCTGACATGAAAGCGCCAGGATTTGGGGCAGAGGTTATATTTTTATTATGCCTGGCACGAAAAAACCCCTCCACTCTGCAATAGCATGAGAAAGATCAAGAGAGCAAGAAGCCAGGACAGACTGCTTGCATCAGATCCATCTCAGGGGCACACTGAACCCCTGCAGACAAAATTTGCATCCTGGATTTCTTAATATTCACTTTATGGTCAAATTGAATAAACCCCACAGATTTTCTGCTGCTACCCCCTGTGGTCTGGAATAAAAGGCTGTGCCAGCTCAGCAGGCAGACTCTGGCTGGGTTCAGGGTGAAGCATGTGCACACCAGTCTGCTGTGTAGTTGGAGTGGTTTAAGGCATTGCACCTTATACCAGGATTAGGCTCCTAAATTCCAAGCTCAGGCTTTGTTAGCAAGCCTTGCCTTACTTGTGGCAACAACCTCCCTTTACTCAGCACAAAGAGGAATTTGGAAGAGGCACCAAGGAGAAAAAAGCAAACCTGAGGAGGTCCAGCTACTGTGGGAAAAGTGAGTTTTCCACTCTTCCAGCCCCACACATCCAATCTTTCGGTGTCAGCAATGCAAGCTGTGGGCTGAAAAATCCCAATTCAGCTGTGGTTTCTACCTGCTACTTCAAGACAAATAATAACACACACTGAGATTGACAAGAAATAGCATTCCCTTGTTTCTGTGTTTGAATCATGAAGCAGAAAAAGCTTTACAAAATCTTGAGAACAAAATCACAATAAACAGAGTGTGTGGGAGGAATATTTTTAAGGCACACAGAAATGGGCTTTGTCAACTCTCTTTTCTGGAAGATATATTGCAAAATCCTTAAAAAATCATGAACCTTGCTTTGTCCCTTGAACCCAGCCTGTCTGGAATGTTGAACACTTAGATTTGGGTCCAGACAGGAACCAGCAGAGCCAAACTGATGGAGAAAAGTTTCAATTGGTGACAAAAAGTGTTTCTAAGCTTTTGCCAATTAATACAAAGCCTCAGAGGTGTGGCTCTGCTCTGATGGCATCCCTCAAGAACGGGGGCTGCATCTGGCAGAGGATGGAGTGGAAGCAAAGGTGCTCCTGGCCTTGGGAAATCATCATTCCTGATTTCTGCTCAGCCCAAGCAGCTGGGACAAAGCAAACAAACTTCTCAGAGAAAGATGCAAGACACTCCCTTGCTTTTCTTCACTCTTTGCAAAAGGCAATATTTAGCACTTGCTGCTCACACATCAGGCCAGAGCACAGAGTAACCAAGGCAAAACCACGGCCAGGGCTTGACTCAAACACCGGGAAGGGAATCCTGGTGCTGTGGACCCAGACCAGGCTGCAAACACAGCCCAGCTCCACACGGGAGCAATGGTTTGAGAGCTCTGCATCAAAAAGCTGCTTTACACCTGCTATTTCCCTCTCTGGAAACAAAACAACCACCCAGGCTGGGAGGCAGGTCTCCATCTTCAGAGCAACAGGGCAGATTTGTTTTCTCTGCCTTTCCTGCAGGACACAAAGGGACATGTGGCTTGTGGCGTCGTGCAGCCTTCAAAAGCTTCCCCATCACTGCAAATTAATTAATCTCAAGGAAGGAAGAGCACACCAAAACAAAGCAGGCTCTAAGCAGAAATGCTGCTTCCAGGGAAGCTCTGTTGCCTCCTTCTCCTGCCTCCTCCATCTTATCCCTCCATAAAATCCAGCGTCAAGTCCTGACAAGCAGCACTTTCAATGTTCTGAGCTGCACAAAGCAGCAGGGTACGTGTGCTCCAGAGCCAGAGCTGCCCCATCTCCTCCCAGTCCCTCCCCTCTGCACCTCTGTTCACCCCAATTCCAGGACTCTAATTTAACGAAGATTAATGGGAACCCTCCAAACACGCACCCTGCGCTATTTCTGGAAAAGAAGCATCACGTCATTTTCATATTAAAGGAGCATTTTCTCCACCCTGAGCACGTGAAGCTGAAATGCTGCCCAGCACTGGGTGCCTGTTCCATTAAGCCAGGGAAATCACTCCAAGCTCCACTTAAAAAGTGGAACAACTCCGATTTTTCCATGGTTTTTCCCCAGAAACAGCTGCATGTGCGAGACTGCTGTAGGGCGTTAAGAGGCTGCAGGGGTAGGGATAACACTTTCAATAACATCAGATGGCCAGAATAAGATAAACCCACAGCAGCTAATAGATTAATATTTATATTTGCCAGTTGTTTTGTTGATGACCAGTAGGATCGCAAGCTGGCTCTTCAGATTCTGCTCCAAAGTTGACCGAAAACACCAAAAATATTCATGGATTTCCCAGCATATAGCACAGGGGAGGGAAAGAAAGAGCCAAGACCAGCTATTTATCAGCCAAGCAGTGTAACCACAGATCTGAAACTCCTCCTTGTCTAAGTGAGCTTAAACCATTCTCGCACCGGTCCCCGATGCAAAGCAGCTTAAGCTGCGCTTTGTCAGGGTCTAGAGAAGCTGCTGCACATCGGATGCTCAGCCTTAAAGAGGTGGTTACACCACCTTTAGGACTTCCTGTCCACTCCAGCATCATCCAGGGGCTTGCAGGGAGCATAACTTGGCTTTTAGGACATCCTAGACCTTCTTCCCCTCACTTTGACTTCATCCCAACTCTAACACTTCCAGAGGCTCCCGCACCTTGCGCCATTACTAAATGGAGGACTAAAGAACAGGAAATTCCCTAGACTTTTCCTCAAATTGCTTGCATATCCCCTTGTCTTGGAAGTACTTTGCTCTTTAGCCCACAGTCACTAGCCCAGTACTGGGATTATTGTCCAGGTTTGCCTCTTTCTGCTTGGAGAGGCAGGAATTTGCCCTCTTCCCCCAGTTCTGGATCAATCCCACACTTAGCCACAGGGAAAAAAAGGCCTTGCAATCTGCAACAACTTCATGATTTAGGACACAAAGCCTTGTTTGACTGAATCATTGCACAGCAGCCCCGAGAGTGCCTGTTGGGAATACGCCAAATTCATATTTCTGTCATTTTGCCCATCCTGCACGTCCATAGATCCGTTTATCCTCATTTCATTAGCAAATCGCCCCATCCATTTTCTCAGCTATTTGTCAGTGGGGCTGTCACTTTAATTATCTCTCTCTACACGGATTGCTATTATTTATCTGTCTTGTTTGCAGTGCAGCAGCCACCAAAACACGTCCCTCCCTGAGCACAGACACTGATGTTATCGGGGAGCCTGACCCAGGGAGCAAAGCTGTTAGGAAGACAAACTGTTTCCAAGCACATTTGTGAATTTTCCTGTCTCCTCAAGAACTAACAGCCATGACACCCCGGGACAGTCAATCAGCACCACCGCCTGAACAATAAAGGAGTTTAAACCTCACAGATATCACCCACCTCTGTATCCACACAAGGCACAGACAGCAATAGGGTCTGGCATGGGTATCTAGGACAGTTACAATCCATGGACACACACCTGAAGCAGCATGGATGTCACAAAGCTTTGGAATTCTGCAAGATTTGGGTCCATCTCCACCTGCACAGACCCTCTAGCTGGGTTTTCTCTCACACATATCTGTAGGATTTGTTGTGACACTGCAGGGATGTCCCTTGCCCCATGGAATGAAACCCTCTGAAAAGGTCCTGCACATTAACTCTGCCTTAACTCTTTCCCTATGTGTACTACTCTATCCCTGTCTCTGGAAGACTTTTGAAAAAATCTGACAGAATTCTTCCTAAAATGAACAGTTTTCTTGGTAGAAACCTGCTGGAAAGGCTTCATAGGGGATCCTTTGTGCACCGGGACTGGCAGCCACACTTGGATTGGGGGGATATGGGGAAACCCTATTCCCTTCTCCAGGGAAGGGACCTTTTCTCCAGCATCTCTGACTGGGTTAATCTGTGCTGGGGTGGAAGGGGAAGGAGCAGCTCCTCATCCACAGGGCCCGTCCAGCCAGATTCCCTTCCGAAGGCAGCACCACCATCCCGCTGCCTAGCTGGGGTGCTCTCCTGTCTGCTCACCACACAAAGGAGCCCTGACCCAGACCTGCCGAGCGGGACCTGGACTGGTGGATGAGCAGCACGACCATCCCCAGCAGCCCATTCCAGCGGCGGTCAGCCCGCGGTGTCTCAGCTCTGCGCGGCCCCGCCGTGCACAGACCGATCCCTCAAGCCCTTCCAAACGCGGCCCCGCTGAGCCCGGCTGCGGCGGCCAGGCCCAAGGTGAGAACAGCACCAGCTTGAGCTGGAGCCACCCGTGGCCCACGCCCGGCAGGCGCAGCAGGGCCCACGCAGCTTTCCCACTGGGTTTTCCCAGCCTCCAGCGCTCCGTGGCTGCTGCTGCCGCGCTCACCTGCACGCCCAGCCCACGCATCCCGGCACAGATCTCTTGGAGTCCCACAGTTGCTCTGTCTCCCTTTTCCTGGTGTCAGCACCGGCTGTGTCAGTGCCTCACACCCACAGGGCCCTGCTGTGGACATGGCCATGTTTTCTAAATGTTCTTTTCTGCCGGGGTTGTTCCCCCCTCAGCCAGAGCTGGCCCCTAAAGCGCCCCACAAAAAACAAGGCTGGTACAAGGAACCTCCAGCTGCTGTTGCTGCTGAGGGTGCAACAATTCTATAAAAAATAGTGGAAAGTGTCCCTTAAATGTGGGGGAACTCTAGAAGGTGCCCCTTGGCAGGGGAGTTGGAACTAAACTTTAAGGTCCCTTCCAACCCAAACAATTCCGTGATTCTGTCTCAGCAGGTATCAACAGCGCGTTTTCTTCTCCCTGTGATCTCTGGGAGGGAAACACTTAAAACGGGAGGACTCCTGGAAATTCCATCCCCTTCACAAGCTCATCCAGCCCCTTAGGACAAGCCTAAGGGCTCAAAGCAGAGACCAAAGGCCACAAGAACGAGTCTGTCACAGGAACTGCTGAGATCAAGGGCACAGCCAGTGTCTGAGGTCCTTCAGAAGGTGGGAAATCCTCGCTGAAAGAAATGCTAAGCGTGGTCTTTAAGGCATGGAGAAGTGATGAGCTCCTCTCAGAGGAGCAGAGGATTTCACGTGATCTTTTCCCGAGAGGTACCCGCATGGGTGGAGGCTGAGAAAGAAAACCCTCAGCCCTGGAACAGTGGAGTACTGCCAGTTGTGATGGGTTTGTGATAAGCTAAAAAACATCCATAAGCATTCAACTTCAAAAGCAGGGAAAGGAGGAGGGCAGCTGCACGGAGTCAAACGCCCGGGGCAGCCCATTTTCAGGCAGCTAAGGAGCCTATTTTTAGAAAACCTGGGTCCACCTACAGGAGCGCTAAGGCTGGAAAGGAATTCTTCATTTTAATAGCCCCCTTCTTCACACCATTGTACAGGTGGCTTTTCGACAAGAGCCCCTCCAACCTCTGTCCCCAAGGAAAGCTGTCTGCAACACATTCCCCCCAAATGAAAAGAAAAATAATTAGGAGGCATTATTGACAAAAGGCATTATTACCAAAAAGCCACTGCAATGTAAGATGCAGACAAGGCCTCTTCTTTCCTCTGTATGACAGATTCCTGCCCACTTCCCATGCCCTGTGGTACTTTGCATTAGCCTGTGGGAAAAACAGCCAGAATTCCCAACGGAGACCTCCAGCTATGATCTGCCATGGGAGACACAGCCCAGGTGGGAAACCTGTTCATGGAAAATAGGCACATGAGACACCTGAACTGCAACTCCCGCACCAGCTGCTGCAGGGGCCCTGCAAGGTGAATGAGGATCAGATCCAAACAGACATTTTCAGACCCTTCTTCATATAAAAGACCCACCAGCTGCAAAGGTTACAACCCAAAAGCGCATTCTCTGCTCATTCCATTCAGTATTCCAGTTTTCTACGGGATGAAGGAGATGGGGAGGGCCGTAGCTTAGTTTGGGGGTTAAGGTGCTTGGCTTTGTCTTGTGTTTGCTTCCAGCTCAGAGGGACAAGACAAAGCAGTGGTAAGAAAATGGAGCCAGGGTACACACCCCAATATTGACCATTTTCAGCTGTCTGAATGTCACGAGAGTTTGGCCAAAGGGTTGAACTATAGGACACAGCAGAGATGGTGCCCGGTGTCCCCAGAGCCCGAGCCTGGCATCCCCTTCGTCCTGCCCGGACTGTCAGCACCTGAGAGCACGCAGCCAACATCCCCCCACTGGCCAGCAGTGGAAAACAGCAGGATGCCACAAGACTTTTCCTTCAATAAGATGTCACTTCTCATTCCAAAATCCAATATCTTAATTTAAAAAACCCAAAGCATAGTGAACCTGCCAGTGATCCCCTTTCCCTGCACCTATCAACTGTTAGCTCAGTGCTGGGGTCCCCAGAATACGAGCACGTCCTCCCGGGGTTGAGCCGCCTTGAACACTGTTTCCAGTCCTTCTCCTCCAGCTAATCAGGAGAAATCCCAGCCAGTAAAGCTGCATTTCACACTTCAAAACCCAATCCAAACTGATATTGGTTTGCACCTCTATCCATGAATTTGCCAAATGGCCCCCCAAAGATCCCCGAATCTCCTTAGCAGGAGCTGTCGCAGAGAGGTCGGTGAGATTCAGAAACTGTATGGATAATTTATCTGTGAGTCTTTGGTAGCATCACCAATGGTTCAGAAGAGCTGCCAGCCCCAAATGCTCTGGGTCTGTAGCCACCAGCTCAGCGGAGAAATTCTTTGAGGGCTTAACTCCCTCATCTCCCTGGGACAACTTTTTTTCCAGGCGATTTTTCATTTCTGCTTTTGCCACAAGACAACTGACCCAAAATCCATCCACCGGTGCAAGGTGGCACTGCTCCACCCCACGTCCTCAGCGTTGCTCCATGTTTCCAGTTTCCAAAATTTGTGTTAAAATAGCCCTCAAAATAAACATTTGCAAAATAAGCAAGCTGGTGTTCTCTGTCTTTCATACAGCTGGTGAAGGTAGAGGTGCAGTGATGGTGGAGGAGGTAAATGAGAAATAAAAACCACTCATTTTTCTTCCCAGCTTTGCCATCAAAACCAGTCTGGAACCAGCCCACCTTCCTCTGTCCGCCACAAAGGAGCAGGACATTTTCTCCTCCTCCAAGGGAAACATTCTCCAGAAAATTCCTGCCCGTTCAAATACCTCAAGATGGCAAAGAGAAATCTTCTCTTGAAAGCCTGACAGCATCTGCCCCCCCACTTTTAAATGAGCATTGTGGTTTCAACTCAGCATTTTCTTGTTTGCATGCTAGACACACACTTGGATGGCATCGTGTTTCCCAGCTGAAGCCAACCACATCCCTGCACCTGCATAGCCAACAGCAACAGGAGAAGTCCTCAGCAGCGATTCAGATAGAGATCTATTCAAGCAGCTTTATTGATGTTAATGCAGATACCTGGGATTTACACACACGTAAATCAGAGCACAGGTGGATGATGAATTCCTGCAACTGGCAACAATGTAGGGAAGGCCAATTTCACCCCTGGTATAACAGTGCTGATGTCAGAAGCTGTGCACCAAGCAGCAGCTGTGTTCATAAGGCACCTTAATCAGGCAGATCAGTTTATTGCAAATAAATCTGCGAATTCACACAGCGGCCTTTGCTAGCTCCACCTTTGGGCCCCCACCACAAACTGATTGTGTTGCAAGTTTACTGCTTCAAAATAACATTTTCAGGCTTGGACACGGCAGGCATTTGGGCATGGTCACCCCACCTCTTACAAAGCCTTCACCTTTGGACAGGCATCATTTTGAAGCCACAGCAGGAGCTGTTCAGGGAAGTATAACCCAAACTGGCCTTCAAAACAAGCCTGTTGGTCTGACTGGGGCAGCTGGGGAGGGATTTCAGTCAGGGACAAGCCAAGGGTTGTGGTATTCCTGTGCTCATGCCTCAGCACACTGACTGGGCATCAGGACACTGACCCCTGCGCTTTAAGTTTTTGCCCTCCAGCCCACGTCATCATGGTCCCCAGAGTCCTAAAAAGGGGTGAGTGCTGGATTGATGGTTGGGCTTGATGATCTTAAAGGTGTCTTCCAATCTTGGGATTGGAAGATGGGAATCACTTCTGTGATTTTAAGTCCCTCCGCGTTTTCTCCCAGTTGCAGAGCTCTGTAAAATCACCCCAGTTTCCTGTATGGCCAGAGAAGCAAGGAAGTTTGCTTCCAGTAGGAATCACCGGCACCCAAGGGATGAGCAGGAGCTGACTGATACTCTCAAAGACCTGTTATCCAGGGAATCCTGAGGGTAGGGATGAGCTAAGCAGCACAGACAAGGAGCTGTGAAGGTCAGAGATACAGAAGAGATGGTAAATGGCCAAAATACAGCTTCTTCCCCTGGATTTAGGACACAAACCCAAGTCTTACAGCAAAATTTGCAAGTCAGACACTCACGCAGGTCAGTCGGAGTCACATCTCTGAACAGATCACAGAAACCTGGGTTGTTGTAGGAGTCTCGGGCTCTCAACCCTTCCAAATTCGTGGGCAGGTGGCCTCAAGGTGTCCCTGCTTCCCTGCCTGGCCACCAGGGTGTAACCAGCACCCAGAGACCACCGCATGCTCCCCGGGCTTAACCTCCTGTTCCATATTCATTGTTTGCCACCCTGCCATGACTAATCTGGATTTACAACCCGGAAAGCGGCAGGGAAAAGGATCTGATCAAAAGGGTGATCCTCACAGCCAGAAAACAAGACAGAGCTGTGTAGCCAGTTGTTCCAGGACACTTAATCCATCAAGCCTTTGCCATTCTACCCTTGGGCTTAGGCTGAGTCAGTTGTGATTTGCTTAAAACCATGAGAATTCCCTCCTCCTCTCA
>VZTE01006120.1:589670-605860 GCA_013397775.1 Eulacestoma nigropectus | reverse complement strand
AAAAAAAAAGAAAGAAAAGCCAGTTATAAAGTTTGTCAAGTGGGGGGGAAAAACACAGGGACTCACACTACACTTTTCCATTCTGAGTCAGTGGCTGGTGAGCAGCCAGCTGGCAGCTCTCCATCCAAGGTATCTCCAAGCTTCTGGAAGCCAAAGCAAACACTTGGTTTTATCTAAAAAAGTCTTTAACATTCAGCTGGGTAAATTTGTCCTTTTGCTGCCAGTTACACCTCAGGTGCAGGACCCTCAGGCCCACAGAAGTGAGACTCGACATCTTTCGGGGCTGCAGAAACACCTGGGCTAAGCCTTGTTGCAGGATCGCTCTCCTGGCTGGGAGAAGGAGGAATTTTGGGTGCAAACACTTGTTTCAAAGGGAGGAAATAGATGTATCACAGCAGAGGCTGTGCCAGCAGCAGGAGACCTGGCACTCTCCTTTTATCTAATAAAGAGACCGAGAGGAAATTCTCAGTTCAGAAGCTGCTCAAGTGCCCCAGTAAACAAGGCTTTATCCTCCTCCTATCCCATAAACTCAAACCTTTTCCATTTTGGGTCAGTCACTTCCTCCAGCACCAAGATCCAGATTTTGCCAAGACTTTTTTTTCCCATTTCCAGGAGCAGAGAATTTCCCTTGGCTTCTAGATCTAACATGAGCTGGGCTCAACTGTTCTCCACTGTTTTCCACCCTTTGGAAATGATCCAATATCTCCCAGACTCAGAGGTTTTCCACTGGTTTCACTGAGTTCTGTACAAGAGCTTAAAGATGTTCTCTTGTTTTTTCCCCCAGCAGAAGTCAGAACCACTTTGCTGTGGTTTTACAAGAGCCAGCTGGAGAAAGGTTGGATAACCAGACATCCCCAAACACAAGGAAGTCAAAAGTAACCCCAATCATGGGTTTTTATACCAAGTTCTTCCTTACAACTTCCATTTCTTTTCAGGAAAGGGCTGCCTATAAGCCAGAAGTTCCTTTCCTCTTTATCTAATGATCAAGTTCCCTTTACAAGACAACTCAAAGACACTGACCAGATGTACATTTTAACTGCAAGTTCATGGGGAAAAATAAAAGAATTACTACAGAAGTATCATGGAGGAAAACTGCTTATTTTGCAAAGTGGGATCAGTCTTTCCTCAGCTGCAGCCTTCTAGATCATGTTCACCTTGAGCCTGGTTTTAGCTGAAGATTGAACAACAATCTGAGATAAGTAGGTTGCGTTTCCAGTCGAGATTTCCTGGAGCAGCAGGAAACACGAACACCTCGTAACATCCCCAGACTCCCCTCAGATTCCTTGGCAATGTGAGACAGAAACAGATCCAGCACAGCTGTACACCAAGCAGGCAGAATTTCAGCAGTCTCAGAGCAACGATGCCCACAAACCTGAAACAGAATATTGGCTTCCATCACACGTGCAGGAGAAACTCCTCTTGTCTATTCCTCACAGAAGATAACTGAGAAGGAGCTAATCCTTTAGTCACCAAAGCAAACAAAACTGATTTTAGAGTAGGCATTCAGGATTTTGTAGGTCAGGGAAGTGAAAAAAACTCTTCAATCTCCTTATAAGCATCTCATAGATGCTGTCACTGAGAAAAAAAACTAATTATGGAAGACTTGAACCAAAAATCTATAAAGGAATAATGGGATCATACAATGGTTTGGGTTGGAAGGGGCCTTAAAGATCCCCTAGTTCCAACCCTTCTACCATGGGCCAGGTAAGAGATTCACCTGAATTCTCTGCTCTTCTCTGGATCCAGAGATTTTTGCCAGCCAGGCCTTTTCTCTGACTTCCTCCACCTTCTGGACAAGCTCACACACTCCCCACCATAACAGGGCAAGATTTAGACCAACGTACTCCAAAAGTTACAGGCCACTTGAAAAACCTGCCCTAACACAAGTCTATTATTGTACACCCTGTTTACTTAAATTCATTCCCCAGCCTGGGAGACTTTGCACAAGGAAATTTACAGCTCGAGTTAATAGAGCAAAATGTAAAACTGCTGGCTTTTGGCTGAGGCTGCAAGCAAGGGACAGGCACAGGTTGTGACTGGGGGTGTTTTCACAGGGCCACTGACACAGAATGTGTTTTCAGGGAGTATTTGTTTTAAATAAGGAAAGTTTATACAGCTTGAGAAAATTATTGGGAAGGAAATTAAATCTCGTTCTGGTGCTCTTCCGTCTCACCTTGACACTCGGAGTTCTCCTCCCTCCCCCAGGGCTTGGTGAGGGCAGGTTTGGCTTGCAGAAAATTGCCTTCCTCGTGCATTGTGATTTACAGCCAGCTCATGGACCAGCCTTCTGCACCCACTGCAGGGGAGAAGGGGCAGGCAGGGCCCATCTCCCCCCTGCCCCGACCCCGGAATGCAGTCTGGGGGCACGGGGATGCTGTACATGGAGGCTGGGTTCATCCCACCCTGAGCAGTCTGCAAAGGGATGGGTGGGCCCTGCCGGTGGGGACCCCCCCAGCAAGGCTCCCCCCGGTGAAGCCGGGGCTGGGAGGCACCAGCTTTCCTCCACAGCTGCTCCAGAAGCAACAGCAATGGGAACAGCTCTGCTGAGGGAAGCAGAGCACTGGCAGCGCTGCTGGCAGGGAGCAGCATTCCTTCCTCCAGCCCAGGCACGGCACGGGGCCGGCACAGCCTGTTCCTGTCCTGCCCCAGACCTCCCCACCCCGGTGAGCCAAAGCCCAACACGAGGCACAAACAGCCGTGGAGCAGGGGCCTGGCAGCATTTCAGGTCTTCTCATTTCTGTCATCCCAAGAGTTTCCTCCCCATCTTGCTGTGGAATTTCCAAGGGCTTCCGTGACTTTTCACAAGGGCCTGGAGTGACAGGACAAGGAGGAATTGCTTCCCACTGCCAGAGGACAGGGCTAGATGGGATATTGGGAAGGAGTTGTTCCCTGGGAGGGTGGGGAGGCCCTGGCACAGGGTGCCCAGAGAAGCTGTGGCTGCCCCTGGATCCCTGGCAGTGTCCAAGGCCAGGTTGGATGGGGCTTGGAGCAGCCTGGGACAGTGGGAGGTGTCCCTGCCCATGGCAGGGGGATGGAACAGGATGAGCTTTAAGATTCCTTCCAGTCCAAACCATTCCATGGCTCTGTGAAGACAGCAGTACAGACTTGGACACTGGACACAGTCTCCATCACGCTGCTCCTGTAGGGCTGTAAGGCTAAAAGGAGCCATTTGAGGCAACACAACCCCAAGTTCCTCCAGGCACAGCCATCCAACACCATTCTCCATCCCAAAGGCCCCACTTAATCCCCACTTTCCCCTCCTGCATCCATCACACAGAACGCTCCCAAATCCCCCACATTGCTAAAAGGCCTGAAATTCAAGACACCAAAAGCCTCAAAGATGCACCTGCTGTCAGCTGGATGAACTCCTAACACACATCCTCCATAGTTCCTAGATCACAAGGGATCCAAACCTACCACTGCTGCCACTTAATCAGCTCAGCAAGTCTGGGAATAAAATCCTCAGGGATGTGTTGGTAGGATCAGTTCCCTGCTCCCACAAAACCAGCGATCGGAGCAACCGTTCGAGTGCCTCAGCAGGGCCTGCACCCCACAGAACAGGTTCAGCTTGACTCCAAGTGCTCAGGAGTCATTCCTGCTCCCTTCTGCATTTCCCCTTCCAGAAATTCCTCCTCCCACAGGTAAAACAATCCTGGCTGAGCTCATCAGCAGGTGTCAGGCAGGGCACTGCACTTCCCATCGCACACAGCAGCAGAGACAGACTGACTCAGCAGGTCCTTGCCATGCTTCAGCTGGCACTAAACCTCCCTGACAGAAAAGCAGCAAAATCCAGCACATCCCAGCTTTGCTCAATCCCCAGCCCAAAAGGGCTCAATAGCAGGTTGCAGTTTTTCTGTCAGAAGGAATTTATTCAGTGAACAGCTCTTTTTACAGGATGCTTTCTAGAAACAGGGCTGGGAGGTAAAAAAAAGGCACTGGATTGATATTTAGGGATGGGGAGGAGTAAGATGAAGATTTTCAGGGAGAAAGCTTTTGACTACAGAGGTCAGGTGTCTCAGCCTTGTCCATCCCTTTCTGAGCCATGCTTAACTGGATTTGTCTGTGGCTACCCAGGGACACTTCCTGGCAGGGGTTGTTTCAGCTCACACTGGTTATATCAAGACCAAAAAAGGGATATTTGTGGCTCAAATCTGCATAAAATGCCCCAAACTGAGTAAATTCAGTTGTGTCAGTTCAAACACAGGGATAGAAATTTGCGCTTCACGCTTGAAGGACCTGAGCTCTGTCCTGACAGCCGATGGCCACAAAACTCCAGCTTGTCCCAAGGTTTTCAGCTGAAGGTTGGTTTGCTCCTTAAGTCCAGGGGTCTTGTGGAGGAGCCACATCCTCTCTCTTTCACCAACTCCTAAATCAAACTTCTCCTGGGAACATTGTGATTCCCTCCCGTGCCCCATCAATCCCTGCTGGCATCAGTAGCCATGACGGAGGGTCCTTCAAAAAGCAAAGTCACAGAAAGGACCTCAGTCACTCCTCTGAAAGCCAGGAGGCAGCAGCGCCTTGGAAATTCAAACAATGGATGGCACAGGGTTTTCTCAGAGCGCTTGAAGCCTGGTGAGTAATTAACTCTGACACCCTTAGGTGTTATTAATCCCACTAAACAGGGGAGGAAACCTAGAAAGGAAACCAGACAAGCCCTTGGACTCATCCCAGTTTGCCTCAGGAGCAAAGCTTGGCTTGGAAGCGCAGTGCCGCTCGCCTGGGGCCCCACAAGGATTCCATATCAGAGGGAAGAGGGGCACAGCTTCCCTGTCTGCAGCAGAGCAGGTACTTCCCCGGCTGGCGGCGAGGTGCGAGGCAGGGCAGCAGCCGGGGCAGCCCGAGGGGAGCCTGCCCTGCAGCCCTCCCTGGCAGCACTCACCCCTGCCTGCAGCGCTGCAAAGCCTCCCGGAGCTCATTCCAGAGCAGATTTGTGCCAGCACAGCCCAGAAAGCCGTGGCTTGGTGGCAGCTCCAGTCAGCTCCTTCCCCGGCTGTGCTTCCCCTCCTGAGCTGGCTCACACAGCAGCCACCCCCTCCTGAAGGGCCACCAGGCCCGGCTCAGTCTGTGGCATGGCCCAGCACAGTTTTTCACCTCCCCAGGTTAGCAGTTTTTCCTATCTCCTCCATCAGAGAAGCTCCATTCATTAAATCCTCCACAGGAGCTCATCAGCACAGCAGAGAGAGGCGCTGGAACCATCCACAGCCTCTTGTCCCTGCTGCTTCCCACAGGCTCAGGTTTGGAGCACGAGCCACAGCACGTGCAGCCCCCACAGTGCCCCCTTGGAACTGAGCACAGCCACCACGTTTCCCTCCAGAGGACCTGGAGTTTTATGTATCCAGATCTAAACATCTGTGATCCTAAATCCAACTGAAGTAGCAACAGTAACCAGAACAGGACACCTGGAACCACAGGATGGTTTGAGCTGGAAGGGACCTTAAAGACCACCCAGTTCCAAACCCCCTTGCCACAAGCAGGGACACCTTCCACTATCCCAGGCTGCTCCAAGCTCCATCCAACCTGGCCTTGGACACTTTGCATCCCCTCCTAAAGTTGAGGCTTCTTTGCACAGTGGGGGAAAGGAAAGGCAGCTTGATCCCAGACACAAGACAGTTCCCTGAAGAGCAGCCCCAAGCCCAAATCCCACCATCCAGGCCAGCAGACCCCAGGGGTTTGCTCATCACAGGGGTGGTTTTCTCATTTATCCCAACACGTGACTTCGGGTATGGCTGCCAGGTTGGCTGTAGATGGAAGGGGATGTTCGTGAGCTACCAGGGCTCCAAGAAATCTGGTTAATTCTCCAACCTGATAAGGACACTCAGATACACAATCTCTGGGCAGGTTAGAGGCACCCGAGTGTGCCAGGTTTGCTGGGCTGTCACCCATTCCACTGACGGGTGCCAAGACAGGGCACAGCACCGGGACGGGCAGCCCACACCGGTCCCGGGGGACGCGGCCCCGGGACGGGCAGCCCACACCGGTCCCGGGGGACGCGGCCCCGGGACGGGCAGCCCACACCGGTCCCGGGGGACGCGGCCCCGGGACGGGCAGCCCACACCGGTCCCGGGGGACCGGTCCCGGGGGACGCGGCCCAGCTGCGCGCACCCCGGAGCCCGCTCCCGTGGCACAAGACGCAGCAGAAGGTGCTGTGAGAGGTAAGGCCGTGTGGGAGCCCGGGCGCTGCCCTTGTTCTTTCCCACCAGCGGTGTCTCGGCGGTCGGACCGTGCCACCCCAGCCCTGCCCCGGGGCGCTGCGGCGGGGCCCAGGTGCCCGCTGGAGGCTGCTGCCCTCCCTCGCTGCCCCGGGCCCCGCAGCCCGATCCGCCTTCTTCCTGGGGCCATCTAGTGGCACATTTTCATACGGTTCCCTCCAACACCCGCACGTTCACCTGGGGTTTATGCAAACCGCGCTCTCAGAGCCCGGTCTGAGTCCTTCTGCATCGAGCGCAAAGCAGCGTCTCCAGCACAGCCCTCCCCAGCCCCTTCTCTGACAGACCAGGAGCAGCACACGCTCCCTTTTCCCCTCTATTTTAAATCTTTATGAACACTGAATTATTTTAATCCAAAAAGATGCTTTTACTGAGGCAGCAGGCTGGTTAATGGTGAGGATACCATCCATGCCTCAAAGCCTGGCCCCTCACAGCCAAGCCAGAATAATCAAACTACAAGGGTTGGGGTTTTTATCTCCATTAAAGTTAAGGACCTGAACACCTGTGCCTCTACACTCAGAATTTTTCCAAATTACATTTCACACAATGTGCATGTAGCTGTTCCCATGCACTAAGCCCAGAGTCAAAAAAAAAACCAAACCAGAACTTTTTGCCTAAAGTGTTTTAAATGAAATGAGTGATTCCTACAAAGCCCACAAAAGCCTAGAAAAAGCGTTCCCTGATCTAGACAAGGCTGCACCAGTATCAGATCAGTGAAATTCAAACTATTTCCCTCCACACAGGAGCAGAGGTCTCACAGATGTGTCACCAACGTGGAGGATGAGGGCAGCCCTGCTGCTGGACACATGGATGCCACAAAGGACTCCAGCCAGGCCTGCCCATCATCTGCAGGAAGAGATGGCAGCAGGGATTAGAAAAAGAGTTTTTTGCAGAGCTCACCAGGGAAACAACAGCATTTCTCTGGGCACAACCAGAGCAGGGGAGACTGAGAGCCCAAAACCAGCCGGGGCTGTGTCCTGACTCCCCTGCCCTTGCTCTGCTCCCTCAGTGCCAAGGCAGAGGCACTTTTTGAGTCTTTTCTTGTGTCTGTTTACCCATTGCAAACCCGTAACTGGTTCTTCAGCCCCCAGCTGTAAGACATGACCATGATGAGCACCCTCCTCACCACCTGGGCTCGATAGGTCACCAGTAAATAGGGAGGGCAGCATTTACACAGTGGCTTGGCAGCAGCTGTGCAGCTCCTTCCTCATGGCCTTCTACAAAGAGGCTCCTAGAGCTCATATAGCTATAAATAAATATTGTTATGCTTCTAGACTTCAGGAAATTTATGAAGGTGTAGACTGTTGGGAACATAACCCAGCCTAAAAGGTTGCGGTGTTCGCTCCTATGCCCGACCTCTCACTTGCTAGCCAATGAAAAATCAATCCCATGCAGCAACTTTCCTGGAAAATCAATATTTCCCCAATGATCAAATCGCTGGTATTGTCTTGTGGCGAAGATGAGCACGTTCTTGTGACAATAGACACAAGAAGGATCTGCAGCTTTCAAGGTTGCAGCGACATCTCACCCTTCCAAGAGTTCTCTTTTCCTGCATTAAACCTTCAGAGGGGGTAACAGGTTGTTTTAAAGCCAAAAGACCACATTTCGTGGGGATGGTTTCTAAAAACCAGCATTTATTTCTACTCCATTTCAGACTGAGCAGGACCATAAGCTCACCCAGAAGCTCCCAGCACAGCTCCCACCCTATTCCCTGGTGCTGGTTCCTGCCTGCACCTCCCCTGGAGCACCCAGAGCCCCAAGGGACAGTCGTTATCAGCAGATGGCTGTCCCAGATTTGCTGGGGTGTGCCTTGCCAAGAGTGGAAAATTACACACTGATGCTGTAGCTGACTGAGGGCCTTAAAAAGAAAAACCACTGTGGGGAGTTCGGGGACTTCTCACACAAGAAAGCAGGTGTTGAACGGCCCAGCCGGGCTGGCAGAGGAATGCAGGAGGATAAGAGGCTGCCAGGCCAGCCAGAGGCAGCATTTCACTCGTTTGTCAAGTTCCTTCCCTTCCAGCTACGCTCCTGATTCCAGAGCAGAATCTTTGCCACGCTCATCCCCGTGTTCCAACATCCTCCCCAAACCCAGGACGCCTCCTTTGTTCTCCAGCCAAGGAACTCCAAAAATCAAGGAGCGCAGAGACCGATAGGACAGGACCCCACGGGGAACCCAAACCCTTTCCCGTCTGCTTGCAGGAGCAGGCTGGCTACACGCTCTCTGTGGGGACCCTTCAGCACCTGGGGACCCAAAACCAGGTTGGGCTTGCTTAGGTCTGGCTTGAATCCCACAGACAAGCAAGGGTGAGTCTGGAAGAGCCTCAGCTAGGAGTAAAAGCCAGCTCAGCGTGTGCACAGGCTCCACGGAAAACCCCAGACCCCTGAGATTTAATGCTCTGCCTGACTGGAAGCCGCAGCCGTGGATGGAGGGCAGCAGGCCCAGCATCAGCTGAAGGGCCAGGGAGGAGAAGCAGCACCACAGGGAACCTCTGGGAGCCCTTCCCACATTTTCACACACTCGGATTTCAGATTTGCACACAGCAGCTGCTTTCTCCCCCACCCTTCAGCTCCATGCAAATCACATTACTTCTGTCTCTGCTCATCCCACCAGTCCCCAAAGAAGCACAAACCAGAAGTTCCAAGACCCTGGAGCCCTTTTGAGTCACAGGGAAGGCACATCTAACACAGCAAAACTCCCTCCAGGGAAACACCATCCCCTCACAGCTCTTGAAGGGAGCCAGGAAATCACACAGCAACCATTTCCCTCCTGTGCCTACCCCACGTCCCCCTCACTTCTCACACTGTTTCCTACCTTCAGAAGGAATCCAGAGCTCCCCATCACAGGTCCTCTCCCCATGGCCTTTTGCAGCTCCTTCCACACCACAGCCTTGTGGAAGCAACTTTTTCTCAGCCTGAATCAAGCCTATAAATACTCAAGGCCCTCTTCCTCCGTGCAGCAAATTCATGCTTTAATTATCTCTCTGTTGGCCACAGCTGGCTCTCGTTGCTCCTGACGGGGATCGCTCGCACCTGGGCACAGGAGGAGGAGAAGCACCACCCCAGGCAGGCCGTGGGTGCCCTCACGGAGGTGCCCACGCTGCTGTGCAGGGTTCTGGTACTAAAATTTGTGTGAACCCATCAGCAGAGATGTGTTGGGTCCTGCTCAGGGGTGGGGAGGCGTCTGGGGGGATGTACGAGCGATGTGCAAAGAATACGTGGCCATTTTCAAAGCTCTTGTCTGAGTTTACAGACCGTCCCCCCCCCTCTATTTTTCTGTGGGAAATAGGATTTAGCCCCAAAATGGGTGTTGTTTCTGTCACAGCTCGTGTCAGTGCAAACACCAGGGTCCCCGAACTGCAAAGCAGCTTAGAAAACATCACCCTCCACCAGTGTGTCCTCAGGGCCACCAGGGTGCTCGCCCAGCCCCGGAGGCCACGGCCAAATCAGCCCCTGTGTTATTTCCCCCGTCAATTGCCACATTAACACCTCCAAATCTGATGGAAATATTTTTTCCGATGGAAGCCTCGGTGCGCTTGGAGTGGCCTCACCCCCGATTGCACCGGGGTGATGTGATTTAAGAGGAAGCCGAAAAAGCAGCGATTGATTACCCGTAAAACAGGGTTATACTCCAATAAATAAATGATAAATCAGCGTGTCTCCTCTTAGTGAGGAGCTGGAGACTCCAAGGTCCCCTCGAAGGAGCTGAACAGAATATCCATTATTCAAACCCATCGCAGCTACCCAAGTGGAAAGAGCAGCTGTGCCTTCATGTTTCCTGACACTTTTCCTTGTTACCCACCCTCGCTGAATATGAAGCAATTTGGACTTGAGGTGATCATTAAGGGAAGGCAGGGAGGGCCATTTTCCGGGTCTCCTGGCGCCTGTCAGTTCGGATCAGAGCCCGACACCCAAGGAGCAAAGTGGGGTTACTTGGATACACCTCCGGTGGATCCCACTGCTCCCAGGGAATGCTCTGCCCTTGCAGCGGTGGATTCCCCCAGAGCTTCATTAAACACTTGTGATGCAGGACCACCGTCCTACCCTTCCCACCACTCCTGGAAGCACTGAGCCTCCAAGAGTTTAAAACTCCTTCAGAAACTTCTCAGACCGCTGGAACCCGGGGATTACCTCCCACAAAAACCCTGCCTGTCCCTGCCTTCCAAACAGCTCTGACGCCGACATGCACACACACAATTCAGAGCCTTAATGAGAGCACGCACCAGCCTGGGCAGAGACAATGGGCATTTCTCATCACTCTTGAGACATGGCCAGAAAGTAGGACAGCACTTTATTTGGAAGCTCTGCTAGACCTGGAAAGCCACTTCCCTACAGAAGCCCTGGGATAAGGTCCCCTCTGAGTTAATCCCAAAGTTGCACTGTCTGCTCCAAGCCTCTAAACCGGGGCGAGTGTCTTATTTTTTTTGCTCTGGGAAGGCCTTCTTCCCCATTGTGTGCCCACTGCACATTAAAAGGCAATCAATATCATTCCCATTGTTTGCCCTGAAGTTTGATGCATGTTTTCCTGCTTTTACATCCTTGTTCTCGCATTTTCGTGCCCCCTGGTTTCACCAAAGCCAGTTAATCTCTGGCCAAGGGCGAAGCGTTTCGTGTGAGATGGCAGTTCCTGGTGCAGAAGGGGTTTGTAATGAGGCAGGAGGCAGAAATCAGAGCTGTGACTGGGATATGAAAAGACAAAGTGCTTATGAAGGAGAATTTGTGTGTAAGAGAGAGTAAAAAGTGTAAGGCAAGTTGGAGGAGTGTGGGTAAAACTACGAAACAAAACATGAACGCATTGGTTTTGTGCTTGCTCGCGTTTGGATCTGTCTGTGAGTGAGCAGGCAGCGAGCAAAGACAAAACCGCGGCAGCAAAATAGTTCAGTACGTGTGGATATGTGAGGGAGGGCAGCAGAAACCCAAGGAGACAAAGCAAGGGGGCCTCTGCCCCCCAAACCAGCCCGTGGCACGGCCAGGAGGGCGACAGCTCGGTTTGTAAAGCCCCGCCTGCTCTCCGAGTGCAGCTGCACACGCACACCTGGGGAGCTCTGGGAGCTTTCCTGCAAAAATGCCAGGCCCGAAGCTGCTTCCTCTGAGTACCCAGCGCGAGGGTTCTCGTTTGGAGCGTGTGGAAAGCCCCAGGAGCCATCCTGTCAGTGCTGGAGGCAGCCTCGCACTCCTGCTCTCGGCCCCCTCCCCGGTTACAGGTGAACAGAGGGAGGGGGCTCACAGGGTTTCCACGAGAGCCTCTTCTTTCTCTGGCTCTGAAGAAGAAACACTTTCAATTTGGATTTGTCCTTTTGGCTACTGCTGCTTGCATCCTCTTCACTCCTCGTGCCCGGGCTCCTGGGGATCCCCAGGACACCCCTCACCCCGCCCCTGCCCCGCTGCCCCTGCCAGCCTTGGGGAAACGCTTCCCGGGGGGCTGGGGAGCCGAGCCCTGCCCGTGCTGCCGGGCTGCTCCCACCAGGTGGCACTCCAGGAGCGGCTGACGGCGACACCGGGCCCCGGGAGAGAGCAGTCCCGGTCCCGGGAACGGCCCCGAGAGCGGCCGCGGCTCCAGCGCTCCCGGCCGCGGGGGCACCCCCAGCAGCAAGGAGCCCCCTGCCCTCCTGCTGCGGGCTGCAGGCACCGGGCATCCAGGTCCTGCCTGCTGCCGTGGTTTCAGGCTTCCCGAATTTCGTTATTTCCCGATTCCAGGACGAAATGAGCTGTGGCACGAGGATGGAGCTCCCTCCTCCCCATCCCGACCCCGTCCCCAATCCATCCATCCGTCCATCCATCCGTCCGTCCGTCCGTCCGTCCGTCCGTCCGTCCGTCCATCCGTCCATCCGTCCATCCATCCCTCTCTTCCTCCCTCCCTGCCCGGAGCCGGCCAGGCCAAGCACTCCCGCACCATCGGCCCATCTGCCTGACAGCAGAAGTTTGGAGCCGCGGGATGGCGATTTGGGGGGAAAGGGAGGATGAAATTTGTGGTTTCTCTCTCGTCCCTACCCCTGGTTAAATACTCGGCAGAGGGAACAAACCAGAGCCGGCTGTGGAAGGGGTGCGAACACGAGTACCGGGGAGACACCCACGTTTCCCTCTCCTCGAAGGGCGATGGTCAGGGACCCCAAAGCTGTCCCGGGAGTGACGGGGGAGCCTGGGACTGCTCAGCGAGCTGCTGTTGGCAGAGATGAATTTACCCAAAACACGATAGCGAAAGTATCGCTAAGCTCATCGAGCCGTAGATCCCAAATCCACCGGTTAGAGCCTCCGGGTCCCAGCCGGGCTGTGCTCGGCCAGGCGGGACTAAAGCTGGGAAAGCCGGGGCCGGAGCGGGTGTGTGCGGGCAGCGGGGACAGGTCGCACCGTGCCCGGTGTCCCACACCGCACGCGTCTTGAGTGGAGTGAAAAAATGCGCTCACAGCCACATTTCTTTGCATCAACTTTACATAATCACACACGTATTTGAACTACAAAAATATTTGAAATGGACAGAAAAACGCGTAGCGCTTTCTACCTATCGTGTGCGGAGAAAGCTGTACATAAAGTGGCATCCAGCTGCCGAGCGGCTCGGGAGCTCCTGGCGCGGCCGTAGCCGCGGAGCTGCGTGCAGTGAGCACAGCCGGGAGGGTCTCCGGAGCTGCTGCCCGGCTGCACTCCCGGTCCCGGGGTCGGCGGCGCCCGCCCGGCTGCCCGAGGGCTCGGGCGGCCGCTGCTGAGCTCGGGCTTCTGGATCGGTTTGCCCCTCCGTTATTGCAAATGTCGGAAAACGCTGTTATCCATGGGATGATGTCCCTGCCGGCCCAAGCGCCGCTTCTCCTGGGAGCGAACCCTTCGGGGTGCGAACCGAACCCCGCTTGCTCAGACCAAAACAGTTTTTGGAGAGGTCGTGGCTCGCTGCGCTCCCGCGCGTGCTCCCCCGGGTTTTGGCCAGGGAGCCCTCCCGGGACAGGTTCTTCCTCCTCTTCTGGAAAGGCTCCTGTTGATAAATCGTATTTAAAACAAACCAAAAAAGCCACAAGACCACCGCCACCACCGTGGGGCGGCTCTCGGGTTAACCCCCCCACTAATGACTGACGGCTGGTGCCACTGAGACAAATAAATACATCGTAAGGAGGGCAATGGGTCGCGAGTCGTTTTGGCCCTAAGGTGAGATTTAGCAATGACCGCCCATTAAATCGAGCTTTTCACTTTTCCTAGGGGTAGCCCCTACCCCCGCCCGCTCCAGCAAGCGAAGCAGGGGAGCCTCCTGACCTGGTTTATATTTGTATTTAAGGTTTGAGGGTTTTTTCTGCTTGCTTTTTAGATCGGAGACGGGAGAAATGAAAACCGGCTGAAACAAGACTCGGAAGAACGGAGGAGTCAAAAAGCGCCCCTCGAAAATCCACGGGGAAGGCCACGAACGGACAGCGAGGGACAGCAGGAAAAATGCGTTTTCAAGAAACCTGTGAAAAATAAAGGCGAGAGCGCCTGGGAGCCGTTCCACGGCAGAAGGGAGAGGGTCGTGCCGAAGATCGCGGTGACACATTCCCCAGGGAGCGCGGCGGCGGCGGGGCTGCGGCGGGGACCCCTTTCCTGCCGAGGGACCTAAAACGGGGCTCCACGAAAGCTTGGAGAAACCCTTCCAGCTCCCTCCCTGCCGCCTCCTCCTGCCCCTAGAAAACCTTCTCGTCTCACGGACCCGTCTGCCCGGCCGATGGGATGCCCCAAGCGGGACCCCGCGTCCCCATCCTCGGCCGGCTCCCCCTTCCCCGGAGCCGCCCCGCTCGTACCTTCCCTGGAAGGAGCAGGTCCGGGGGGGAAAAGCATCACCGGCATTTTCTCCCGAGCTTATTGCCTTGATAACTTTATTTTGTCAGTGGCGCTTGGGCGGCTTGAAAGGAAATAAAGCTTGGAAGGACCTCGGAAAGGAGAGAAGCCGGAGGCAGAGGGGGCTGCGCGGGAGGGGAGGGGGTCGGGGTGTCCGTGAGGTCGGCTGGGCTCCGCATTGCCCAGCCCGCTCGGTGCTGGTTTGGTTTTTATTTCAATGCCTTCTCCGGGAAGGTCTTTATGTGGGACAGTGAGGGAAAGCCGAGTTTGGTGAGACCAAGGTGAAATTCAGCAGGAATTATGGCCGCGGTTACCTGCGCTAAAGGTCGAACTCTGTTTCGGCTGAGAGCGTTTGAAAATATAATAATAATTAAGTATTTACTCTAGAATAATCAAATCGTTAAAAAGCAAGAAACCAAAGAAAGAAAGAAAAAGAGATGGATTAGAAAAAGGAAAACCCAAGGGTGGTGCCATGCGAGGTGGCTGCGGGCTGGGCTTCCACGAAGGAGCGGAGGGAGATGAGGAAGGCGCAGTTCCAGAGCCCCGCAGAAGCTCCGGAGCCCCGGCCCGGCCTCGGGGCTCACCCTGCCCGCAGCAGCCCCCGCGTCGGGGCGAGAGGATGGGGCCAGGAGGTCCAGCAGCGCATTGAACGGCCACTTTCAGCTAAAGGGCTTCGCCTCGCCGTGTGTTTACACGCCTTAATCGTTCCCTAATAATGCGGGGTTTGGGGAGAAGCACGTGGGAAGTTTGGGGCTGGCTGGAAAAAAAAAATTCAAACCACCAAAACAAAAATGCCAACAAGAAAAACCCCAAGGCACCCCCGGGCACCACCCTCCGGAGCTGGCTCCCTGGGAACCGCTGGTTTTTTCTCCCCACCCGCAACCAAGAAACTTCAGGTGCAAAGGGAGATGGTTGCGTGGCGGGCGGGCTGCGGGAGAGGTCGGCGGGTCAGGTCGATAACGCGATGCGAACCCCCAGCTCCATGGCTGGAATGTCCTGCTGTGGGTCTGTTTGCTCCCGCGGGATGCGCCGGGACCGTGGGCAAGAGGATGAGGGCTCGGGGTTGCCACCGTGCCCCCGTGGCCGGGGGTTTCTCAGCGAGGCGCGGCTGGAGGTGCCGGAGGAGGGAGGTTTCTCCCGCCCCGTTTCCCCATCAGACGATTCCAACCCCGCCGTCCCGGCGCCTCCAGCGCGGATCCGCCCGGCCGGCTGCCGCTCCCGGCCGGGGTGACAGGGACAGGGGGGCAGCGGGGCGGTCCCCGCACGCTGCCACGGCTGCTGCTCGCCTCCGCCGTGCCAGCGCCAGCGCCTCGAGGCAATCGCCTCATCAGCCCATTTACCCTCCCCAGACAACAAACAAGCGCTCCGTCCGTCCAGCCATCCCTCCCTCCCTCCGTCCGCCCGTCCGTCCGCCTCTCAGCCCTGGCCAGGGCCGAGCGGGGAGCACCGCGCTCGGGTCACCCTCTGGCAGCGCCCCTCGCCCCGGACTTGCCGGCAGGAACTGGGGGAATGCCCCCCGCACACCCACGGGCACACTCGGGGGCTCGGCGTTCGCCCCATTTTGGGAAGGGCACATCCGAGAGCGGCCCCGGCCCCGCTGCCCACCGGGGGCTGCGATTGGGGCTCCCATCCGGGGCGGCGTGTGCGCTCCTGCAGACACGCGGCTGATAAATTTCAAGCAACTCCTCTATACTTTTAATTCTTTCCCCTTTTTCCTTTCTCTTCCCTTCTCCCAAACTCTCTTTCTGCCTTCCCAAAATCGTTTCCCGGTGCAATCCTGCAGCCCGAGGCGAGGGAGGAGGTGGGATGGTCCCTGCTTCCAAGACTTTTACGAACAATCGTTAAAGAAATCAACCCTTTTTTTTTTTCTTTCCCCTCTTCCCTTGTGCGGAGGCCGGAGAGGTCCCTTTGATCTGCGAGGCCTGGCGTGCTCCGAGCCCGCACGCCGGCTGTGTGCGGGGAGGGGGCTCGGCCGCCGCGGGAGCCTCCGAGCCGGGACATGAAAGGGGGGAAAGAAAAAAAAAATAGGGGAAAAAAAAAAAAAAGGGCGTCCAGGGCACGGGAGATCGACCGAAGAGCTTAAATATTTCATATTCCTGGAAGCTGTCAAGGCCAAAAACAACAACACGCCTCCCGCCTCCCCCGGAGTGTTTGCAGAGGGCAGGAGCGTGTGCGTGCGAGGGGCCGGGAGGCTGC
>VZTE01006120.1:528116-567955 GCA_013397775.1 Eulacestoma nigropectus | reverse complement strand
CGGGCACACGGCGGGCGCCGGGTTCCGATCGAGGAGGGGATCCGGGAGCCGCTGGCACCGCCACTGACACACACTTTGCTCCCGTTCTCTTCAAGATGCCACCAAGTCACCCGGCCATCGATTGATACCTCGGGCGGGGGGAGGACCAGCTGTTGCAAAAGGACACGGTAAATCTAATAGGGGCTGCTGTCAATAAAGAAATGACAGGGAAGAAGAATCGGCTTCTTAAAGTCTGCTGAACTAACACTCATCATGGAGCCGCGGACACGTATTCTCCATCGGAGCCTGGTATCCATTACTATTTTCCTTACTAGGTTTCAATTAAAGAGCTGTAACCCCCACACGCACACCCCAAGGCAGGGCATACATGAAAGGGAAGGGGAGGCAGCGGACAACTCCTGCCAGCCCCGAGCCCCTGACGTGCCCAAGCGAATTCCCCCGACCCCGAGCGGCCGGGCCGGGGCAGAGCCGCGTCCCCGCGGGCAGCGGGACCCCGCACCGGCACCGCTCCCTCCCGCCAGCACTCTCGCCATGGGCTGCAGGACTTAAAAAACTGCTAAAGGTGGATGTTCCCGGCGCATCCGGGCAGCAGAGGAGCTCGGGGAGCAGCCGTGGGGCACCCACAGCCTGACCGTGTCCCCAACAACTTCATTTCACTCTTCCCTTCTCGCGTGAAGCAGATCCTAAATTATCCCCAGCTCGAAAAAGCAATTTAATAAACTCCACCAATTTTATTTTTTTTTTGTGAAAGAGGGAAGAGCTTTATTATTTTTTTTTCAATGCTCCAGACAGGAGGTTCGGCTCGGGAGGGGGAGGCTGGGAACGGGCTTTTTCTCCTCTCCTGGAGCCCCTCTGTGTGTTTGACCCTTGGCATCTGCCTGCGAAGAGCGAGGGAAGGGCTTCACCCGCCCTCCCTTTAAACGGGAACTGCAAAAGGCAGCCGAAATGTGCCAGCTCAGCCCTGGGAAACTTTTGGGTAGCGGCAAATTTCTCTAAAGAACTTGACCGCTTCGGTCAGCCTGAAACTATCACCCGACGTGCAGGGCAGGCGGCTGCGGGCTCCCTCGGAGCGCCACTCCACAGGGTGTGGTGGAGGCAGAAAGTCCTCTCCTCCTTCCCCACCGCTCCCCAACTGTCCCGACTGCCAGGGGACACCTCCCCGCGGGGGCTGAGCCGGTAGTTCAGACCCTCACCCCTGCTCTGGGGGGTGCTGACAGCCCCGCCACCAGCCCCCGGCCCGTCGGGGCACCGGCTCCCACTGCGCTTCACCAAAAGGCTCCTCTACACGCTCACACATCCACACGCGATCCAGCAAAACCCTCCGGAGATCCTCTCCGTGGGGAGCACGACAAGATGGAAATAAATAATATTAATAATTATTAAAAAAAAAAAAAGCAGAAAAATAAATCAGGGGCTCCTCTCTGTCTCTGGGGCGTGGGAGGTTTTGTAGCGCAGTTTTATTTTAGTTTAGTATTTTGAACAAACTTCAGATTGATTTCCGGAAAGCGCAAACGCGCACACATGGGAAAGTGAAAAAACCGGTCCTTCGAGGTCATCTGAGAAGGGGAGACGGGATCTGTAGCCTTCTTCCCCCCTACCCCCGCCAAAAAAAACGTAACAGAAGGGGAAAGATCCCATGTTTTTATAGTTTAAAAGTACTTTGAATTATTTGCTTTTAATGGCACACGTGGCTGCAGCAAAGCCGGGCTCTGCTTTCGATCTTGCACTTGCTCCTTGCTTTTCTAGACACACATATATGCGTGTGTGTACACATCTCTCAGCTTTACAGCCCCCATTTCACGGCCAGGTTTCTCTCCTCGTCTCCCCACCCGTTCCCCTGGACCAGAAACAAGTCCCAGGCCACTCTTGCTCCTACGGTAATTACTGTTCTGCTGGGATTCAGAAACGCGGGCAGAGCCGGCTTCTGCCACAGCGTTTCTCTGGAGCAGCAGGAGTGTTGTGAAAATTTATTAAACCCAGATGATCCGGGAGTTGGGGCAGACGGAAAAGATTTCCAATTAAAGCCGAGCGGAGCAGAATACAACCAGCTCCGCGTCGCAGGTGTAAACTGTATTTGTGCAGCTCTCGCTGCGCTTCCCGGAGCGGCTCCTTCCCCTTGCTGTAACTGGGGTTAGAGGGGAAGGGTTTGGGGTTTTTTGCTCCCGCAGGAGATTTTGCTAGGGAGCCATCGGGCTCGCCCCGGCGCCCGGCTCCGCGGCGCGGAGCATCTTTCCCCGCGGTCGATGCGCGCCTGGGCGGCTCGGTGCCGGCAGCCCCCGCGGGGCCACCGGCCGCCACCTCCGACCCCTGAAAAATCCCCGCTCACCTGTTGCTTCAGCCGCTTCTTTAATGGCATGGGCTTAAGGGGACGCTAAAATGCTCACAAGCGATCTCGGAAAAGCGGCGGCGGGAAGGAATGATTCCAGGTAGATGGGAGATGGGGGAGGACAAAACAGACGGGGAGCCGGGGCATCGCTCCTGATCCTCGGGACGAGAAAGGAAATGCGCTCTCACAGAGCACAGCCACTTTCTGCTCGTTTTGGTACCGGTTCTTGGGGCGTTGGGAGCGTTAATTCCCCCCGAAAAGTGGTTCCTTGTTCATCAAGAGTATTCAGGAGCCCAAATGACCTCGGGGTCCGTGGCAGCCGCCCCCCTCAAACAGCTTTTTCCTCCTTAGAGTGAGGCTTGACACACACTCCGTGCACGGGGCACTCAACTTTCTGATGTGACAGTCTGCATAAGGGGGAAAAGCATTAATGAATGTTTAATCCTTGTTTTCTTTAAATACCATTAGGACAATTGTCCGGATCCCGGGTCAGGGAAAAATGCTGTTCAGTGGAGACAGGAAGGCGACGGCTTGGAAGGAGAAGGGGGGATTTGAAGAGCGAATAAGTGGGTGCACAGTGCCTGGAGCTCACCTTCTGCAAAGACAAGGTGTGATTAATGCCCGGCACTTGTGCAGCCGTTTGCCCCTGCCCTGGCTCACAAATCCTGCTGCCCGTCCCCCGACAGCGAAGTTAGCAGAGCAGATTGTGAAGCCTCTGCACACTGGGACGGGGGTGGGAGAGGGGGAAACGAGAAAGAACACACAAGACAAGCCCGTCCCAAGAGCCGGAGTGGGCAGAGTATTACATGTACAAACATCCAAACAAGATTCGAGCAGTACAAAGCGTCGGAAAATCCAGAGCAGCCACATAAAAAGAGAAGCTAAGTAGGAAGTGGTGTAAAAGTGTTGTCATTTATTTTGCCTTCCCTTACAGATGTTCTGCATAAAGCCCTATCTTAATGAGACGGAGGGAGGGAGGGAGGGGGTGAACGCCGCCTGAACCCCGGGGGAGGGGGCGCGGGGGTCCCGCCGAGGGCCGGGCTCGCCCCGCGGAGGCTCCGTGGGCTCTGGCCACGGGATGGCGCCGCGGCCACCGCCTCTCACCTGCCGGAGCGGGGCTCACCTGGGCGGCCCGGCTCCCTCGGCCCGGCCCGGGGCACCCCCAGGCCCGGCCCCGCCCGGGGAGCGGGGCAGCGGCTGGGGCAGTGGCACCGCTCATCCGAACGCATCGCAATAAAAGAGCTCTTGGAAGTGACAGCCAGGCGTTTATGGGCTGAGAGACAACGCGAGCCACGGCCACAGCATCCCTGCTCTGCGCCGGGGAGCCGCGGGTGACGCAGCATAACCTGTCCCGGGAGAGGGTGGTGAGGAAGGAGGGAGAAGGGGATGGGGGAAAGTTCAGATCCTGGCGGTCAGAGTTTGGCCGCCAGAAGTAGCAGCTCCTGAGCTCGCCAGGAGGGAGGAATAACACGGCGGGGCAAGAGAAGCGCTGAGCCGAACTCAGGGACTGGGAAGGGAAAGATCCGTTCTTCAAAACAGCTGGACTGAAAATATCCACCCTCCCCCTCCAGACTGAAGGCTGGGTGAAGGTGTACGAGATCTAATATTTCAGGTGACATAAGAAGGGAGCAAACACCCTGCCAAAAGCATCTCTCATCCCGCATCACCTCCTCCCCCGAAATACAGTGCCCACCCCCCGCCAAAAAAAACCCTCGAGCAAATAAATCCAAAGTCACGTCTCGCTGTCACCCACCAGCTAAGAAAAAAAAAAAAAATTAAAATCGCGTTTTATGCGCCCTGCTCCTCCTGCTCAGACCAGGAGAGGAGCCGGTCGCCCCTCGCTGCCCCCTTCCCAGGGCAGGTGCGCCCACTGCCCGCTCCCACCACCCAACCACGACCTCACCGCGCAGCAAAGCGCTGGGGACAGTAGCTGGGTTTAAGCATAAAAAAGAGCCTGTTCGCTTCTTTATTAGTGTCGAGCCTACTCTAATTACGAGAAATCGCTGCTCTCGGGCTGAAACGACGTGTTGTCCTGTGCTTGTAAAATACATTTCAAGTAATTCTTTTCTGTCTATAAAATACAGCGTGTGTGTGGGGAATATAAATAAACTGCTGTCCATTTGTTTAATGCTATTTTAGCCAAATTGACTGGCCGGATTGGAATTCGACATAAAAGCTTTAGTTTGCAAAACATCCGCACTGTAACGTCTGGGAGACAGGGCTTGAGCTCCAGCGCGACGGGCACGTTAACTGCATTAAAACCCCTCCATACATTTTCGAGCTTTTGCTTTTTTCCCCCTCTCGCAGCACATCCACCCGCTCTCCTCCCCGCCTCCGGGCGCCTGCGCCTGGTTTTCTCCAAATGAAGTATTTTACGTGATCGATGGAAGGAGTCATTTGGCCCATAATTAGGTCAATAAAATCAATGTTTATTCCTCTGATGGCCTGAAAGCTAATAAATTCCTCTTTTATATTCGCTCCCTCCGAAGATTAGAAACGAGCTGCCCCAGCCCCAGCGACAGCGGAGCGGGGTGGGCGGCAGCCCCGGCCGGCGGGGATCGCTCCGTTCCGCCGGGGAGCCGCGCTCCCAGCCCGCCACCGAGGCAGCCGCTGGCACCAAAAAAAAAGTTTATAAAAAAAATTTAAAAATTCCCTACTCCTATCCCTCCCCACTCCTGTTTATTTTTCAAGACGAGCCAATTTACAGCACATCCAAATTCAGTCTGACCCCCCTCGAGCACCCTCCCCATCGCGCACACACGCTCCACTCCTGTCTCGCAGATAACTTTATTTCGCCTGATTCCCTCTGGAGCCACTGTTCGCCATGGACACGCAAGGAGGCTTGAAGGCGCCTTGGAGAAATCCTATTAGACTTGGAGAAAGTAAAGCTCTTGGGACAATAATAAAAAAAAAACCAACCAAAATCAACCCAAACCCGCGACAGTTTTATTTTTCACGCCGTAATAGCGAGGAAAAAGCATCGCGGTCCTAATCAGATCAATACAGAGACACACAAATCTTTGCAAGGGTTTAGCAGTTTACAGTGGGTTCCAGACCTCTGACATACATTGCGGATTAATTGGGCACTGTCAAGAGGGGGGAAGAGGAGGTGGGATTCCAGTTAATTAGTCGAGAAATGAATAAAAACTAAACATTATCGGAATTGTCTGCGGGTCCCGGTTTGTTAGTGGGGATTTGGGGATCAGCTTTTGTGTGCCGTAAATTGGATCTGAGTAGCGTGGTGCTGTCTTACACTGTCGTTTTGTGAACTGGCGACAGCTCGAGTCCATGGGAAAACTTAAAGGGAACCTGGGGCCGGTCACGGAGCCTCATTATCTCATGTCGGATACCATCTTTCGGGGAGAGCGTTTAATCAACAGTGGCACACAATCCTCCCCTCGCAACCTGGGCAAACCGCACCACCTTCCCTTCCCTCCGCCCTGCAAACGGCCCGAGAGAAAAAAAAAAACAAGAACCCCCCTTTCCCGAGTGGGTAAAGCCGTCCCACGAGCTGGGAGGCGGTGGCGGAGATCCCGCAGCCGCGGCTGCCCGCGGCGACTCCCCAGCCGGGCACGTGGGGCTTCGCCCGTCCCTGCGCTTCAAGGGCTGGGTCTCCGCGGTGCTTCGGGTTCTGCCTTCCCCCACAGAGCCGGGGAAGAGCCGGGCCCGTGTCCGGAGGGAGTTTGCCCCGCGGCGCTGGACGGGGCGGTCCCCGCTGCCCACCCGCGGGGCCGCCTGGCCGCCGCTCCCCGCCCGCCCTGCCGACAGCCCGGCTCCGCAGGCTGGTTCTGCCTCTCCCCGGCCTGCTTTCCTCGAGAAAGTCACGGCTTGTCACCCGCTGGTTCTCCGGGCCGCCCCGCCGGGCAGGCGGCGGAGCCCGGCGGCCCCGGGCCAGCGCAGCCCTGCCAGGGTGTCCCCCGGGTGAGCAAGGGAGGTTCCCTTCGTTCTCAGCAAGGTGAATTCCCACCGCTCCTCCCTCCGCCTGCCCCGGAGGGTCCGGCCGGCAGGAAGAGGGGAGACCGGGAAAGAGATGGGAACGAGCGAGGGATCCGGCAGCACCTTCCCTCCAGTCTCAGGAGAGGAGTCCTCACGGGAGGAAATCCTTCAGCAGTGAAGGCAAATGCTGCTCCCCGCCGTGCCGATGCCCCGACACGGGGGCTCGGGGCGGGGGAGCCGCACGCCGAGGTCCCCCGGTTCTGGCCGGGACCCGCGCGGAGCCGGGACGGAGCGAGGGGAGCAGAGAGGGGGAGCCCTCAGCCCACGGGAACTCCCAGCCGGGTGTGGGTGTCCCCCCGAGCCGCTTTGCGGGCTCCCCGGTGGGGAGGGGACCCCTGTTAGGGGGTGACGGGTCTCTGGAGGGATCTCTCGGGGTCGCTCCGTGTAACCGAGTGGGACGGGGCCGGGAGGACGAGGCTGTGGCAGACCGGGAGGAGGCCGGGTCCAGATCCCCCAGCATCCCGCGTGGGGCTGGGAGAGCCCGAGGGACGGACAGACGGACCGTGCCGAACGGTAAAATCCGCTGCACTGTGCCGCTGGTAGTCAGGGAGATCCCTGTCCTGCGGGTACCCTGATCCTAACCCTAACCCCTCCTCCGGGGCTGGGCAAAGAAGGGCCCCGGGGACGCGAACTGCCCGCCGGGGACAGGGCAGCCGCTCCCGGCGCTGCTACCGCGCTCCCGGCCACCTCTCGGGCCTCTCCGGCGTCCCCCCATCCCGAGAGGGAGCTTGGCAGAAGGGAGGTCGCAGCTCCCCCAGAGCTGCGAGGGCATCCCTCCCGGCGCAGGAACCTCTTCCGAGGTGGAGGAAGGCGAAAACCGCTGGGTTTTGGGGAGAGGAGGGTTCGGGAAAGGAGCGCATCCCGGTCCGTGCCCGGGAGGTGCCTTCACCTCCCGCGCGGGGCGGCGCGGAGCCAGCGGCGGTCGCCGCGGGGCCGGTGACAGCCCAGCAGAGCCCGGAGCATCCCCGCGGCCGGGCAGCAGCCTCTGCCCCGGCCTCCTCCGGGCCAGTAATTGGGTGTGCTTAAAATCAACCCGGCTAACGAGCCTGTTGTCCTCCTCACCCCACCCCCGCGTGTGAAACATTGTCATTAGGCGTCTAATATCTCCATCGCTTCCAGGGGGGAATGGGAAGAGGCTGCTCGAAAAAAACCACGGACAAAAGAAAGTGTGTGAACTCCCAGCGCCCGTATGCACAGCACAATGCAAAGCGGGTTAATATCAGTTAGCAGTTCTGCAGTGACCTGTAAAGTTGCCTCTCTGGAAAGATTCTTGATGTATTACTTAACATGGCTACACAGTTATCTGTCTCGGCATTAATGCGTCCATTAAATCACTGTTGAGTAGCATCAACCTACTCCCGAGTCTTTCCGTCCCCTGGGAATATGGTTTCTAAACAGGATCAAACATGTGATGCTGACAAGTCATGAGATAAGTTATAATTAATTAGAGTTTGCTACATCCACAGAATGGGTACTTGGGGGAGCGGGGATGGACCGGGCCATTAAGGACTTCAGCCAGGAGGGAGGATCTATAATATTGAGTTGGAAAACAAGAAGAAGTAATAATCAAAGGTGGCCGAAGAAAACTGCAAACCTTTAGCTTTCAGAACTCGGTCAAGATTAAAGTTGTCCTTGATGGGAAACACACCATCCACTCCTTAATGAAAACCATGGGGAGACCGATGCTGCGGACGGCTCCTTAAACAGGGAGAGGAATCCTCGCTCCAGGTCCGAGGACAAAAATCAGCGGCACAATTGGCAAGGGGAAGAAGAGGAGGAGAGGAAGGAGCTGGGAGAAGGGAGCCGCCTCGCCTGGCTGAGCAGCGAAGCCGCAGCCAGAGGTCACGTCTCCAGCCGACACACACTTCGGGGTCGTTTCGCAGATGTTCCCGCGGTTCAGAGAGGCCCGGAGCATCCCCCTGCCTGCCCCAGAGCACCCTGGAAGCTGCCGAAACCCTTCTCCTCCTGGCAGACAAATGGGCCCTCTTGCCCTGGGCTGGGGCCAGCCTCCAGCCCTCCCCCTGCCCTCTCTCTGCTGGAACGACAGTTAAAAATCAGACTGCAAACAAGTGGATTTTGGTCGGAGCTGTAATAGCCCTTATTTGCTTTGCTTTAACAAACAGCTGGAGGGGGGGATTTACTTTCAGGCTGGCTGTAAAAGCTCCACACGGGAGGGAAAAGGCAGGGGACGGAGGTTAACCTGCGGCACGGGGTGTCTTTTCATGCCCTCTGCGAGTCAAAGCAATGGCTGGCTTTATTTGCTTGCTCTCTGCAACAAATGGGAGCCCTTCAGGTGAGAAGATGCTGGAAGGGTGGAATGACAGGGCAGATTTACACCTGTCCTTACAGCCTACTCTGACAACCCCTATAGCCTACAGAAATGACCAGTGGTGCCGCGGAGTCTGGGGAAGTCAGCAGGTTCACTCGGCTTTTTTGTTGCTTTTTCACTCTGTCCTCCCCCACCGCTGCCCCTCCTGCTTCCCTCTCCCTCTCCCTTGTTTTCTTATGGCACCACACGAAGCACAGAGAGATGGACCTGACTGATAGGCTCCCCCCGCCACCCTCTGCCCCAGGAATATCACAACCGACCCTGGGGAGCCCCTTCTCAGCACCTCCTTGGTCGCACAGGGTGCCCGAGGTCTGCGTTTACCACACTCCAGCCTCCTGCTCTAACCTCCTCCAATTCTCAGCTGTCCCCTCCCAGACAAGAAGGCAGAGAGGAGATAACCCCCCTTATGCCCTGTCTCCCCCCAAACATCCCACCTCGATGACAGAGGCTGTCCAGATGCCTCCGGAATCTGGCTGGACCCAGCTGCCATCTTCATCGGAGGACAAAGGCTGCATTCCCCCTCTCCCACCCCAAGGGCCTGTTGCCACCTCCGAGTGCCTGCTGAAAGCCCTCCTCAAAGCCAGCTCTCGAGTGTGGCGGCTGGTGGAGCCAGGACCACTCAGCCCCGCACGCAGCACGCCTGGAAGGCTGCAGCCGTTCCGGCTGAGGGCACGGGGGTGTTGCTGAGGGTCCTCTGGAGAGGACTGGAATACGTTTCAGTAGCCCCCAGCCAAAAGGATCTTGCGAGCAAGCGGCACAGCCCGACGTCTCCTCACTCAGCCTCATCCAAGAGCGCTTAACAGGACCTTGGGAGGCTCCGCTCCAGCACGGGTGCCCGAAGTTGCAGTCAAAGAGCCAAATAATAAGCCCCACGACATGGCAGCGCTTAACTGAGCTCTCCTGATGGATCCCACGTGCCCACCGTGTTCCCAGGAGAGCTCCCGGGTAGCAAAGGGCTCAGGCACAGGTGTGGGACATCAGGCAGAGAAGAAACAACAGCTCCTAAGCTGCTCTAAGCATTTTCACCTGAGTTTTGCCAAGTGCCACATTCTGCTGGAGATCTCCAGCCAGATTCCTCCTCCTGCAACAGGCAAGGGAGCCAAAGCCACCAGTTCTTACAAAAAAAAACCCCCAGAGGTTTCTCCTCTCCCTGTTAGGCTCATTGCAGCAATGATTTCCCCATTACACAGAGTCAAACAGTTTCAACAGAAAAGACTGGGAATGCCTCACAGGAGGACTCTTGCCTGCCCCAGGCTAGGAAAGAGTAGAGAACCTGCCCCAAATGAGGCAAGTGTGGGGATTTGCAAACAGGTCCCTCTGCTCATGGCGACAGCCCTAAGCCCTGGAATGGGGTTATGGCCAGAGGCAAGCACTCGAGATTCCTCTAAAATCTTTGGGAACATCTGAGGGTTCGGCACTTCTAAAAATCTCTTGAGGCTTCTTCAGATGCCTGGAGAGAGATTTCACAGCTTGTCTCCTCTTAATAGCTGCGTTTTCAGTCTCTGGCCAGAAAAATAGGCTGTGCAACTTCAGCGTGCCTTCCCTAAGATAATTAGGATTAATAAGTCACCATTTCACCTGTGAGATGCACCACTGCAGCGCTGTAATCATGAGATAACATCGTTTGTGGTAACACTCATCCCAGTGAGGATGGACGGGGACATCGCAAAGGGGTAACGGGGGACAGAGAGAGGCGTTAAACCTTTTATAGCCTGGAAGGAGCAGGGATGCCTCTCCCTACTGCACTCCCTTCCCGAGGCTGAGGCTTTCTGGGATGATTCTGCCACTGAAGACATTGCAGGAAGTGATGAGGCCAAGAATACCCTTTGGAAACTTAAAAAAAATGGTTTGTGTTTTCTCCTGTGCGATGTGAGTGTGCAGATTAATCTGCATATGACTGCTCTGTGGAGTAAACGACTTTCAGGGAAGAGACAAAGGTGCTCTTTGGGATTGGCAGGGGGAAGAGGATGGAATATCAGACTATTTTGAATCAACTTTTTCCAGCCACTCTGGGGTGAGCTGATGGGGTGACATTTCAAGGGAGGCATCGATCCAGCTGCATGACCATGAAGAGTTAATCTCTCCATGGAGGTACTTCCTCAGCCATTGCCACCCAGAATTTCACACACAGGGTGCATTATGTGTGTTTGGGGATCTCCCATCAACCACAAAGTCAAGGTCAAGGTCTCCTCCTCATTCCTTTAAATGATCTGGACCCTGCTTCTCCAAAAAACCCACTTCCCCTCCTGTGTGCTGGGATCCCTGGAGCTGCTGGAGTTCGTACCAGGGGGAGGTTGTGGAGGGGGAGTGCTGACAGCTGGCTTTGCTCGGTGAGAGGCCCCTGGCAGCACAACCACTTCTCACCTCCCTTTACCAAACCTGGCTGTGGCACCCTCCTGGTGGAGATCCACTCCTTGTCCATCAAGGATTTCCCAGATGGGAATGCTGCTGCCCTGTCAGGTCCCAAACACGCTGGATTTCCTTCGCAGGGCACACACAGCACATCCAGGGCATGCCAGGAGCGCTGGGGCTGCTGCTCCTCGCCGAGACACAGCTGATCTGCATATATTCAATGACCACGGCTGGGAAGACTGGATGTGTTAAGCCCAGGCATAATTTCCAGGCACGGAAAAGGGTGTGCTCAGAAACCCCAGACATTTTCTAAGCCTACTCAACACCTGCCATGATCAGATGGTTTGTCCAGCCAAGGAAGTCCTGAAGATGGAGCACATGGCTGGGAAACATCAGATTTGGAGGGAGTTAAGGACATTTGGAAGGCACTTCCAAACGTGCAGTTTTTCTTGCGTGACACACAGGGTCACTCTTGTCAACAAATATCCCATTTTAATATTTCATTAAACTTTCATGGTGTACTCAGAGTCCATGGTAAAGGCACAGTCAACAAACGTAAAAATCAATTAATCAGTCCCTAAGCGAATACCCAGTGAGAGAGAGAGAAAGGCTCCCATTAATTTCTCCAGACTTCAGGTCAAGCCCTAAATGTATAAAGATCAAAAGACCTGGAGATTAGCATTGAGCCAAGTCATCAGCAGTGGGATTTCCAAAGGCCACGCTCAGCCCCTTGCAAGTACATGGGCAAAACCACACTGACCCAAGATTTTTTAGTTCCCTTCTTTTTTGTGCAGTGAGGCAATTTTTGATTTTATTTTTTATTTAAGAAAGGAAATGGTCAAAGAAGTTGTTTGCACTTTTCACCACAAGCGAGAGTTTTCCTCCACACGCACACATCACTCCAAAGTTCCTGAGAAGATGAGTGACAGCCAAATTGCCTCGCACCCTCTGCTCTTTGCACATCTCCCTGCCAGGTTTGTGCCGAGAACAGGTGGCTTTTGCACCTAGCACATATTTGTGCTGGCTGAGTGTTAGCAGTGAAATCAAATCCTTTCCTCTGACCCAGGAATTTTGATGGCAGAGGGAAGGGTGTCTTGTTTGAGGGGGTGTGGCACTTCTTTCCGCAGGAACATTTATCATTTCTCTGCTGAAAAAGAGACCAATAACCCATACCCCGTGCCTGTTATTACCCCGTGAATTCAAAGGTGTCTCGTTTTTAATGGGCCCTTAGCAATAGCGCCGGCACCTCATCGTTTATCATCTTGTGCTGACAACTTCCTTGATGCAGAAAGCTCCTGAATGGCACCTCTGAAAGAGGTGTCAGCAGAATGAGCCGTGAGGGGTCTTGTAGCTTTTCCTGTAGTCGAGCAAAGGAAGACCCGAGGCGTGTTTATACCTTTGAACTGGAATATCAGTCACAATATCAGAAATCCCCATGTTCTCCTCTCTAGCCCAGTGCCAGGCAGAACACAGGGGAGGAAAATCAACCTCTGAGGGCCACATCTTCCTCTTCAGCAAGGGCAAGAGGGATGGGGCACAGCAGTGCAGGCAGGAGAGCCCTGCTCTCACCTTCCCAAATCCAGTGACCACACTGGAGCCAGCACAGCTTGGAGATACCCCTGCACAGGGCAGCACGGGCCCAAACTGCTGCTTCTCCCTCCCAAAGCAAAGCAGAAAGTGAGGGGTGAGTCACAGCTTTGACCTACAATTTGGAGCCTGTTTTTTTTCCCAGGGCTTCAAGGAAATCTCGTGTTAAATCCATAACCGAGTCCTGAGGGAGACAGGCAAAACATCCTCTGACACAGCTGACCTCCTTTCTCTCTCTCTGTCTTCGAGAAGATGTTTTGCAAGGAAAGAAGCCAAAAATTGAGCTTAGGGAAATGAGCAGAGCTTGGCTGGGTCGATGGGGCTGAGCTGACTTTGGCCAGGCGGTGCTGCCTCCTAACCTGCTCCTATGCAAATCCCACCAGCACCAGCAGCAGCCTCACCCCGGCAAAGGCTGCTCTTCCCTCCTGGTTTGTGCAAATGCAGTCTTGCCACAAATCCATTTGCAATGGCCTCGAATGACAACAGCTGATTTTGACGCTGGCAACAGCAAATCTTCCATTTTCCCCTCGGAGGCTTTGGCAGAGCCAGGCTGATTTTCTTCTCCAAACCTTGCCTGGCAAACGTTTCCCTATCTCATCGCCTCATGCAAGCACAACACTCTGTAATTACCAGGTCCAGAGCCTTTCATTCAAGTGCCTTCAAGGACTTTGAAGAATTTTGACTTGGGGCCCCCTGGGGCCAAAGCCCAAGGATTACTTTGCCCAATTTACTTATGAGTAAACTGAGGCACGGCAGAGGGAAACCTGTAATTTTCACGAGTCTGTTCATTCAGGATTCCTCGTTTTCCACACTCCCAACTCCAAAATGCCCTAAAGGCTTCAGTATTCAGGGCTGCTGAGCAGCCAAATATTTGGCGAAAGGATTTCGCAGCGCTCCAGAAAGCCAACTCCATCCTCCTTCCAAACCACCCACTCAGAAAAAAACAGGGCATCCAAAACTGGCGGTTTGTGACACTCAGCTGATAATAGGGTATGCTATTAATGAGCCCCAAATTTCAACCTCTCTGCACTTCCATTGAAGAGATATCTACAGGGGGAAATAGGAAAGCAGGTAATATCTGCCCCCTCTTCTGCCCCAGAGCTCAGTGTGCGGGCAAAAGGCGGGAGGAAGGGAGGAATTCCCAAACAGCCCCGCAGGAGGCTCGGTGCTGCTGCTTGCCAGGAGACACCTCTGTCACAAGCAGCACGTAGGGCCACGAGCACCAGAACCCCACGAGCACGGCCTGGCTTCCAGCACCCGTGGCTCATTTCCCATTTTAATGAAACCACATTGAGGCTCAGGCAGGAATTCATCCCTGCTCTGTCCCCAGGGGTTGTGCACAAGGGAGGGACTCTCTGTCGAGCCGTTTCTCCAGCGTCCTCATGGACAGCAGGGATGGGTTTAGCACCCGCTGTGGGCACCAAGCAGCTGCTCCCAGTGTGGATCCTCTGCCCAGCAACGAGAGCTTGCTCTAACACCCCCTGCTTCAGTGGGGATCACCAATGGTCTCCTCCTCTATCCCACTGCTGTCCATTCCCACCAAAGTTTTAGGAAACTTGCACCCTTTTTCAACTTTGGCTGAAACCACCATTCAAAAGGTACTTGGGGAAGGGGATGGAGGGGAAGGGCAAAGCCTCTTTAACCTCCTTTTCCTAGCAACTGTCAGAAGAAAAAGGAATAATTGTGTATTACCCACATGCAGCCAGAGAATAAGTTACAGGAAAGAATCTGTCAAAGGGGGGAAAGGAGATCCAGATATTCAAGGAAAAGATTTCCAAGTTGACTTATGATTTTTCCTCCAGGATCTCATTGCAACAGGCACTGTGCAAACACTCAGCGAGAGACAATTTCCTGCACCAGATATATAAAAATCTAAGCTGCAGAGACAGAAAGAGTGTGGGAGGGAAAGCGGGAGGGTTGAGGAGAACTGAACTGACTCACCCTGGGTTACTTATCTGGTCAAGAATAGAGGCAGGGAGGAATAACCCCAGGCTCCAGAGTGCCAGTCCAACACTGTCCTCCAGACAAGGTTGCTCCTACCTATCCCTTTGATCTGCTCATAACAGCAGGGAGCAAGGGCCACCTCCTATCAAAATGAGAAGCCAGGCCACAGCCAAAGAGCAGCAAATGGAGAAATAGCAAGAGATTATCTGAGAATGCCAGATAGTTGTGACAATAAAGTGTCTGTCACCAGCAAAACCATAACGGTGTCACATGTGGGCTGGGGTTAGCCAGCACAGCTCCCAGCAGCCAGGGCTCTGCTCACTAAACAGCAGCAGGGTCTGCTCCACATTATCCATCACCAGTGCCAAGGAGGAGCAGAGGGGAGATGGGAGCTCAGTGAAGGCCATTCCCCAGTCAGGAGAGCACCAACGTGTGGTCCCAAGCCAGGGACCTGGATGTGTTGGGCAAGGAGAAAGAGGGGTGATAAACAGAGAAAATAATGCCAAAATAGTCCTGTAAATTAACAGCCTTGAGTAAAGGAAAAGAAATGGGAATCCAGTCCTGCTAAAGGTGAATTAAACCTTCCTTATCCCTCTGAACCCCTGAAAGAGTTAACAAAATAGTAGGAAAAGGAGAACAGAGATTCTAATTTATGGAGAGGTTCAAAGGGCTTTTGATAAAGCCCTTCAGTAGAGTCTCTGAAGGAAATTTTATAATCATGGGGTTGGGAGATAAAGTGCTGTCATAGATTAAAAACTTGTTGAGACAGAAAACAGAGGAGAAGGAAATAAATGGCAAATGACCAGCATGGAAATAATTTAGGAGAGGTGTCCCCAGGATGAATTTGGAAAGTGGTTAACTGTAGTATGACTTTATGACTAATAGCAATTAGACCTGGTAGAATAATAAACAGAAGCATGGTAACAACGCTGATCCTGTGCCCGTGTGCTGCAAACAGTCTGATCTAGAACAACTCATCCGTCTTTTTTTTTATTAATTTGGGGAAAAAACCCAACACAAACCACCACCAAAGCCATGTTGTTATCCCCATTCATCCCCCCTAAAAGTAAACCCAGAAACGTTTCAACGACAGCTCCCCATCCCCGCAGTCCCTCCGCGGGCAGAGGCTTCCCGAGCGCTCTGACAAAGAATCCCTGGCACCAGCAAAGCGGAGGAGCAGGATTTTTCTGGCGTTCGATTGCAATAAAGTTTTCAGCGATTCCCTCCCCCTCACTTCTCTCTCCTTTCACTGCTGCCTTCCCTGAGCTTGCTCGGGCTGTGACCCACGGGCTGAGAAACACCCATGGGAGAAAGGAAGCTTCATGCTTTGCTGGCAACTAAGAACTTGGAGCTAAGTCGAGCCTAGGTGAGAACTGCAAGGGCCAGGGGGATCCAAGAGGATCCTACAGAGGGTGGGATACCTGGAAATGCAGCTGAGCAGCAGCTGGATATCAGCCTAGACTGCACTGTCCTGAGTCAGTGCCCTGAGCTGGAAAGGGACGGGAGGGAAGCGGTCCTGCCACTCAGAACCTGCTCCCACCGCCCCAGGAGCCCCACGGCCTGGGCAGGGAGCCCTCCGGAGCTGGACGGTGCCGTGCAAGGAGTGAGGATGGGGATTTCCTCGGCACTGAAGTGATTCTCCTGCGTGCTGTGAGGAGACGCTGCGTTCTGGCAGGTGCCACATGCGGCACAGCACAAACACAACAATGGCTGTGGCACCTTTTCCCAAAACAGCTGCAGGAAAGATGATGAGGAAATGCCTCTTCCTTTTCCCACTTCCCAAACACAGGAAAACATCGACTACCTGGGATGTTTTCCACATGCTCATTGCCCCCCACCTCAGCAGCTCTGCTCTGAGCCAGGCTTGGAAAAGACCCTTCCCACCAAGTCCAGCCCCCGGTTATCCACAGGAAAAAAAATAAAAGGACAGCATGGAGATGAACCAGATTGCACTGCACGTTTCAACCAGCCTTTAATCAAGTCATGCCAGGATAATTCGGAAACAAATGAAAATTGATACATTTTAGGCGTGCTGAGAGCAGGGAAGGGCTGGATGCAGCTGCTGCATGGGCATGGAAGGATGCTCAGAGTGGGTCCCTGCCCTCCCCAAGAGGGAAGGGCAAGGCAGCTGCCCTGAGCTAGAGGGGAGAAGGTGCCTGGCATTCTAAAAAGAACCGGAGTCTTTCCGTAAGGAAACGGTGCAGGAATACTGATTGCACAAGATGGCTGGGCGCCCGCCTCGCCTTTGTGACTCTTCCTCTTTTCTTTCCCTCCCCAGTGCGCCCACAACGGCAGCCCTTTCATGACAGAATGATTTCAGTGAGTCTAAACACAATGTGCCTTACAGCTGTAATTCTGGGACTCCTCGAGCATGAATCATATGATGCACAGAGCTGATAGTGGGGGCAGAGGCATTTGCTTCGTTTCCAGACAGAGGGATGGAGTCAGGCTCCATCCGGCTGAACCAGTGCTTCCACTGCTCCTGCACCTTTTTCCAAACGCCACGAAGCAGGGCCGGGTACCTGTGCGAGCCCTGTTTGCTGGAAACCACCTTCCTGAGGCGCTGTGTGGCTCAGGAATCAAAGCTCCAGGCACTCCAGCCCCTGGTCTCTTGCAAAATCTCATGACCTTGTGGAGGCAAGGCCACAAAATCCACTTGTTCGACTTCATTCTCAGACTTTCATTGAGTTTGACTTGGGGAAAGAAAAAAAGCCAACAAAACAACCAATAACAAAACACAAAGCAGCAGAAATAAAAATAAAACCAAACGGAGCAGAGTTTGCAGAAAGGGAAATCTCACTGCCCTTCCCTCCTGCCTGGAGCTCTGGCTCTTTTTCTTGAAATATCCATCTGTTCTTTTATTCCTTTCTAAGCCCATCAGACATGAATCCATCTATCCGGGCCTCCTGGAGAAAAAGCAGTGAAGAAAACCTTGGGATGAAGATTTGAGAGGCAGGGAAGGATCCAGGAGCACACACAGGTGCCTTTCTCCAAGCAGGATCGAGCATTTCTCCAAAGCCCAACGCACACTGGCATCGTTCCACTGACTTCAGAAAAACCATGCTCCCTCGGGACTGGATTAATTTTCCTTAGGGAAATGCTCGTGATGATTTTTTCAGTCTCTTTGGTGGAAACCAGCACTGTCCCCCCATCCTCCTGTGACACAACACATCCCCAGCCCTTCACTGACATTTTATTTACATAGCCTCACTCAAGAGGTCACTGACGCAAAAAATACCCCATTTTCACTATTTGTAGATCATAAGATTTCACAGGTATGAGTGTCCTTTTATGGCACGGAGGCAAACAGCTAAGAACATATTTTGATTGCCCTTTAAAACTTGCAATAAAGGTGTTAAAAGGAAAGAGTGTTTTTACGTGCCATGTCAAGCCCTAATCTACTCCATATCTCACACGCACGCTCTTCCAGCACAGAGCAGTTGTTTCGAGTCTGTCTCCAGTGTTGTTTTTATTTTTTTCCCTAAGTAGTGCTTGTATAACCAGCGAAGGAAAAGCAGAAAAGCTTATCTGCACCCGGCTTTTTAAAGTAGCAATTCCATGTTGTTGTTCTGCTGCCCCAAGGAGTTACGCTGCTATTGCCGTCCCGAGGGACGTGATAAGAAAGTTCGGGCTCAAGTTACCAGCAGGAACATTGGTGACAGTGAACCTTCAGGGTCCTGCTGGTGAGGAGCCTGGCTATGGCTGATCCATGAATCCAATGCTCTGCCTCTCCTGATCTGCCACCCAAAATCGGAGCAGGAGCTGGGGACATGGGTCAAGCTGTGGGGTCTCCTGGCGTGTGGGTCCTGCAAAGTGCCCGGCCTTGTCTGCAGCCCCATCTACAACACTGGAGGAGAAGCAGGGGGCCTACAACTGGAATCAGAGGAGGCCAAGAGCTAAGCAAGGCAGTGGGAAACACTTAGGAGATAAGCCTGGGCTTTGTCTCCCTTTCACTCACAGCTCCAGCGAGAGCAGGGCGAGGAAACAGAATCCTTCTTTTCCCCTTTGGCTATTTGTCATGAAGCTGGGGGAGGAGGGCACTTAAATGCCATAAAACCATCCCCTAATCCCCCTCCCACCACAGAGAGAGCTGTCAGGGGTGCCTGTCTTCGCAAACTCGCTGGCAGCCCGCGTGTGACACCTCCAAGCCACAATTATCATTAGCTGAGATTCCCAAATGACTCTCAGAGCAATCCCACCCCCTCATCCCGAGCATCCTCTGTGCTCCTTGCCCCTACACCCCGCTCAAAGGCTGCCCAGTGCCAGTGATGCCTCTGCTCCCTCACTAGTCCGGCTTAAGAGCCACAAGGCAAGCACGGTTCAGCTCCTGATCGGCTTAAAAATAAACAATCGACAACTGCCCTAAAACAGGAGAGTCCAAACAAATAATTATCACCTCCCCCTTGACTCTGGTGAGCGGGGCCAGAGCTGGCTGCTCTTTCTGCTTCTGTGTGGTCTCTCCCTTACAGACAGGCCAACATAAAGGACTAAGTCACTGAAACTTAACGAGTTACTGCTCGTTAGCTGAAGCACATTAACTGCCTGCGTGCTCCCTCCAGAGAGCTGGGACAAGCTCTTTGTGTTGGGAATGCGCTGGGACAGTGTTTTCCAGCCTCAGAGTCTAAGGCTGGTTCCTAAAAGGTTTGCAAAGGTGACCGGAAAACAACCCACTTGTCACCAGGGTTCAACCACTAACGCGGGGATCCACACCCAGAGGGGGGGAAAAGCTGTTAAAGGGCTGGCAGAGGGAGGAATGGCTGGGCCAAGGGCATGCCCAGAGCAGGGACTCCGCTGGGGAGCCCAGCCGGTAGGTGGGAACTCGTGATGGGATTTCATTACATCCAACTACCTGTCCGTGCTGTTATTCCCCAGGTGCGGGCAGGGAGGCTGCAGCAGCCACTCTCTGCTCTGCACCAAGCACAGAGGGGAAGTGAATAAATCAGCCAGTAATTAATACACCCATTCCAGAGGAAAGTTTCTACAATGCTGGAACCACCAAAGACAGGGGGTTTGTGGCTCTGCAGAAAAACTCAGCCCCAGCTATTTTTAATCTCCCTCTTTCAGAGCGCTACAAGCCGTGATGCTTTCAAAGCCTTTTCTGAAGCACAGCAAATATTTTTTGAGAAGGAAAAGGGCAAAAAAATTACGTGGTGAGGTGAAAAGGGAAGGAGGAGGCGCTGCTCTGGGTGACTTCCCCGTTGGGATAGGGCAGGAGCAGCCCCACGGACTGTTAGCGAGGAGCACTGACAGGCTGTGGCTCGTCGGCGTGGCCCTGCCCTGTGTCAGCAGAGCTGCAGCCAGGTAATTACACCTCTCTCTCTCTCTGGACGTTTTGCACAGAGGCAAAGCTCGAGGCACAAACCTAGAGCAAATTGCATGGTGGCATCTGTGTGCTAATAAGGTGCCTCTGCGTTCGAGAGCGTGAGAAATCAGCCGGCTGGGCTTCCAAAAGCAGCAGGACGGAGGGATGGCAAACGTCCCCGCTCATCCCAGGGGATAGGGGTGTCCCTGCAAGGAAAATTTCAGTCTGAGTTAACCCATCCCCTCTCCGGGCCCATCTCCCACAGGTGAAGTCAGGGCTGAAACCCCCCAGCACCAGTTCCTGGGGGTCTCAGACAGAAATCCAGGGCTCTGGCTTGGGAACGTCAGCTACAGCAGAGCCAGGCTTCTGCTCAGGGGGGATTCACCTTTACAAACAGGTTCTCTCTCCATCAGAAAAGCTTCTGGGGAAAAAAAAATAAATTTAGGAACATTTGAAATCGTTGGGTTGATGATTTTTTTTACGTAGCCTAACTTGGTTGGGATCTCTCATTTTCTGTAAAACACTACGGTTTTATCTCAGGGTGGAAATTTCATATGAAATCCAAATGTACTTCATGATTCCTTTCTGTTGCCAGCTCTTTTATTTTTAATAACTTCTAAGATCAACGAAGCAAGGCTATTTTAGGCAAATGTTTCGTACAATCTGTCCAGATGTTCAAATACCAATACCAAAGTACTCCAAGAAAAGAAGGTCCTCTCTTCTGTCCTTACAAGAAGTATGTTTGCCATCACGTTATTAACAGACAACCCCCTCCTTGGTGATCAGCAGAAGTAAACATCAATTTTTATTTGTATTTTTGCAAATCTTTCTCCATGCCATTTATCTAATGAACTCACCCCAAACAGCATCTCCAACTGGTGCTGCACTATCATTTATACTGCTGAGCTAATAATTTAATTTTCATTGGGGGGAAGGGGGAGGAAGATGGAAGGAAAGAGATGATTTTACTAAATTGCTTCACTTTGGATAATGTTCATCCTCTGGCAATTTCTGATTTATAGCTACAGTTGGCATTTCCAGTTTCTTAGAAATTAATTCCCGTACTTTAAAGGAAGAAAAATACCTTGAGTGAGCCCAAGACCAGGGGGTTTTTGATGGGGCTTGGCCAGGGCTGGGCAGGGCAGAGCCCCAGGCATGGGAGCAGTTTCTGCTCCTCCATCCCTGCGCGGGGAAGATCTGGGAATGCCCTGTGGGGATCCCCAGGGAGTGGTGGAAGGTCCCACCACTGGTACAGGGAGCACTCAGCAGCTCCCCTGGGGCTGTGGAGAGGGGGGGTCACACCCCAAACCTCCCAAAAACCCCAGGTTGTCTGAGTTGACCCCACTTCCCAGACCCCCAAGGCGGGGTGCGGGGAGCTGGCTGCCCCCTCCCTCCCCAGGGTCTCTCCCACCAGGTCCCGAACTGCTTCTGGCCTGCTGCACGCTCTGGAGGGGAAAGGAGAAGAGAGAAAAACCCAACCAAGGTGCCATTAAAGTTAATTGTTTTTATTGCTGGTTTAACAGTGTCTTGTAAATCTTTTTATGACCCAGCCCAGGAACACCAGTGAGGCCTAAACTGGAGCTGGAGCAGGATGAGTAAGGGAGCAGGGGCAGGGGAATCACAGAATCATAGAATTGTTAAGGTTGGAAAAGCCCTCTAAGATCATCAAGTCCAACCACTAACTCAGCACTGCCAGGTTCACCACTAAACCCTGTCCCCAGGTGCCACACCCACGCGTTTTCTCAACACTTCCAGGGACAGTAATTCCATCCCTTCCCTGGGCAGCCTGTTCCAATGCTTGACCACCCTTTCAGTGAAGAAATTTTTCCTGTTATCCAATCTAAACCGCTAAGCTTAAGGCCGTGTCCTCTTGTCCTACTACTTGAAGAGCAGCTCTTGCTCTGGTCTCCTCCCCTGACAGCTGCAGGGGAGGTGGGATGTTTGGGGCCATGATGCCCAAAAGTAGCACAGAAGGGGGTGGGATAAGCCCTAAAATATCACCCCCAGCCCTTCCCCACCCTGCCAAGTCCTGAACATCCCTTCTGCCCTGGCAGAGCTCATCCAAGTTTGTTCTCTCAGAAACACCTCAAGATCCCATGCGCGTCCCTCCTCCCAGGGACACGGAGGAGGAGCAGGGGCAGCTCACCCAGGTCCTTGCAGGGCACGGGAAAGCCCCTTTGATGTTGCAAGGAGAAAGCTAATCCCATGTTGTGATATAAGTACCAGATGCTTCTTGGAAGAATTATACTGGGGCACAGGGTTAATGCTCCAGCTTTTCTTTAAAGTGTCCCGTGGATTATTCCCCGATTAAAAGGATTGTTCCCCGAACAGCTGGAGCGTCAGCCTGGCTGTTATTGTTGTTGTTGATACATGGGGCAGGAGAAAGGACGTGGGGCAAACAGGGTGTTGGGATTTATTTGCTGCCTCACCAACCTTTTGCCCCCTCTTTGCCCGACCCCTCTTCTCCCATCCGAGCTCACCGAGGGAGGGTTGGCCACTGCTGGAGCTGCTCACCCAGGAGGGGAGGGAAAAGGGTGCTGAGAGGGTATGAAAACATTTTTTCCAGGTCTGACGCATCGGGCATCCACCTCCACCCGGGAACGAACTCGTGCAACGGGACACGCACACAGAGGGGTGAAAAGGGCTCAGGCCCCTGTGGAAAGCTGCGCCCTGCCCCAAACCCCACATGATACCTGCACAGCGTACCTGCTCTGTGCCTGCAGAGGTGTTCCCCTGCCCGAGCTGCTCCCTCATCTCCTTCCTTACCCCCCCTCTCCGCTTTTTTTTGTTGTTGTTTTCTACCGGGTTTGAGTCCCAGCCCAATCCGCATCCCCCTCCCCATCGCCCGCATCCCTTCGACCCGAGCATCCTCAGAGGGGCCGGCGGCCGCTGCCGGAGCTGTGCGAGCGGGGAGGCTCCCCCCGAGCTCGGGAAGGGCGATGGCGATGGACTCCTGCCCCCGGGCACCGCCAGCCGGGCACCTCCTCCCGCTGATCTCCGCTTAACCCACGACCGCTGCCAAAGAGAAAAGGTCTCGCACTTAAAACGTTGCAAATGTTTTAAACCGGGACGGCGCCGGGCTCGGGAGGGGGGGAAACAGCATTTCCCAAAAGCAGAGAAAAAGCAGCCGCTCTGCGGAGGCACAAACGCGCCATCCCTCCCCAAAACCACCGCGAAGGGGCTGCGGGGATCCACCCCGGCACCTCTGGGGGGATCAGCAGGAGAACGGCTGTGTCCGGATTAGGGAGCACCCCCGCCTTTATTTCCGTAAACGAAATCGTCCCCTCCGAGGGGGGAACAGGAGCGCCGCTCCCGCCCGGGGCCGTCCGGGGGTCGCGTCTCCCACGGGGGGCTCTGCCTTCCGCGCCCCCCACTCCCACCTCCCCCGGCTCCTTCTCCCGGCATTTCCTCCCGCTCCGCTCCGTCCTCCCTGATGAACAGGGATCTGCTGCCCCTCGGAACGCGGCTCCTTTACAGGGGGGTTGGACCCCACTTCCCCAAACCCGGGGCTGCGTGTCCTGCCCTCCCGGACCCCCTGAAGCCGCGGGGGGCAGCGCCGGCCCCGTCCCACGGCCGGCGCGGGGACAGCGGCCGCGGGATGCTCCGGGACGGGCCCGGGAGATGCTCCCCAAGCGCCGGGAATCGCCGCTCCCGGGAGCGGCTCCACAGGGAGCTGCCCCAAGCCGGCGGGGGGAGCACCCCTGGCCCTTGCCCGTCCCTCGGTTTGCTCCTGAACCTTTTCCACGTCCATCAGCGTTATCAGCGCCCAGGCGAGCACCGCCCCCCCATCCGCATTATTCTGCATCGCGATATGTTCGACGCATCAAACCCTACAGAGAGCGGCTGCCAGCACCCCTCGAGTGTCAGCTCACCCCGATTTTGCCACTCTCCTGCCTGCACTGACCCTCGCTCTGTCCTCCATCTCCCCCACACCCCCTCTCTCCTCTCCCTCAGGCTTTCCCCGCTGTGCTCTCCCTGCCTTTTCGGGGAGCTCGGGGGGTTTAACGCTGCAAAAACATCAGCAAGGGAACGGGGAGACACGACAGAACCGCTGGAAAAAAGGGGGGAATATCAAGGCCTGATAAAAAAGGGGAGAACTCCTCATACATCCCGGCAGAGACCTTCAAAGCAAGCGGTTTCTCCTCAACTCGAGCACATAAAGGACTTTTTTTTTTCCACATTAAGTGTCGGGAAGGCAAAACCAGGGTCCATAACTGGGAAATTATAAAAGGAAGTAAATCCATCAAAGCAAATGCAATTGGGAATACAATTAAGCGGAGGGCTGGAAGGACACAAAAGGAGGGAGGATGGAGCGAGCTCTGCCGCTGAGTGACGATACGCAGGCTGCGCGGGGAAAAACATCCCGGCAAATGCCATTTTCTAGGAGGCTCTGGGCAAGGAATAAAATCAATAGGAAGCCAGGGCGGCTTCCGAGAGGGGGGGATCCGGGTGCTACAGCACCCTCACCCCAAGACTTGGCGGTTGTTTGGGGTTTAGTTTTGCAGCAAGTGCTTTGAATTGTCAGAGAAAATCACCCTTTTTTCGGTGGGAAGGGGTGATGCCGGCGTAGGGGGGTGAAAGCTCGGGCCAGTGGGACAGCGCTGGGGACACGGGCGACAATCCCCGCACCCCGCTCAGCCCCCACCGCAGCCGCTCAACTCCGCGGAAACGCTGCGAAGAGACAAAAGTGCCACCCTGGCAGCCCAAAATCCAGCGTTTTCACCCCAACGCCCCGGGCCAGGTGTTACGGAAAAGCGTGGGCTTTGCCCCCATCCCTTCTCCCCGCCGGTGTGCGAATTCCCGAGAATTTCGGCTGGAAAGGAAGCGGGGGTGAATTAAAACTGCCCAAACTCTTAAGGCAACGCTTTCGTCCCCACTTTTCCTTTATTTATATTTTTTCCCCCCGAGGCGAGAGACAGGAAGGGCTGCATGGACGGTACTGAGAAAAGTGAGAAGGTTTTATGCGCTCTCATTAAAAAAACCCCAACCCAAACCCGAATTTTCTTTTGTTTGCAACATAAACTACAGCCCAGCTCTGGAAACTTAAGGAAGCCGCTTCTATTCCTCTGTGCACCTTTTTATGCAGCCTCTAATTAACACATACACAAGCGCGGAGCCTTCCACGACATTTATTGTTCAGATCTTTCTGAAAAACAATAGATCTCCCGTCAGAATTTCCTATTCCTTGGGCTTCAAATCATCAGCGTTTCCACTGGGGGGGAAAAATGTGTCAGGATAATCAGCGATTTTCAGCAGCAGTGGTTTTTTTTCGATTGGGGGTTAAAAAAAAAAAAAAAAAAGGGAGGAAAACGAGCAAAGGTAGTACAAACACGCAATTATATTATAAGAATTTTTGCACAAATGAACTTAATGAGTAAAAAAAAAAGTGTAGTTCAAGGCTTTGCCCCCTCACTGAACCAGATTAACAGTGTTTGTTGCTTTTCTAACTATACAAAACTGCAGTAATGAAAAATAATCTTGACATCATTTAACTTCCTTAAGGTTTCTTTCCCCCGCAGACGCTTTTAGAGCTATTAAAGAGATGAGCCGGGGTTGTATTGAACTGTTACAACGCTCGCTTTAATCAGAATTAGGCTGAATCGCTTCATATCATAATTAAGGAAAGCGCCTATTAAAAAAAAAAAAAAATTCCTCAGTTCCTAGCATCAGCAAACTCCAGCATTCCCAGCACCAGGAGCTGGAGACAGCCACCGAAAATTTGTGGGCACAAAGGCTTCCAAAGCCCTTTCACAGGAACGCGCTGGGGACCTCGGGGTTCTGCGTCTCCACCTTCCGCCGGCCCCGCGGGGCGGTCACACCGCGCCCGAGCCTGTCCCCGCTTCCCGCAGGCGGCCTGGGGTGAAGCGACAGCGATTTCAGCTCCTTGTAGGAAATGAAGGGGACGCCCCGCCGCTCGCACGGGGCGCGGACAAGAACGGGAGCAGCCCGGCTGCCCCCAGCACCCCGGGGAGCCGCGCCAGCAGCTCCGGGGGGGACCTGCAGCACAGCTTCCCTGCTCACATCCCGCGGGTTTGTTCGGACAAGTTTTCTCCAAATCCCAAGTTTTTGTGGAGCTGTCAGGGGAGCGGGACTGCGGCTCGTGGAGTGAGCAGCGAGGAGGAATAAAGCGGATGCGGCTGCTGGGAACCCCCGGTCCCAGACACCTCCTTTGGGGCGAAACGTGTGGCAAGGACAGTCTTCCCACCCGCAAACTGGTGGCGCAAGGTGTGCCGGGGGAGAGGAGAGCAGCAGCGAAAAGCCCTTTGGGGAAAAGAAAGNAAAACCTATGGGAAAAAAAAAAAAAAAAAAAAAAAAAAAAAAAAAAAAAAAACACCCCCAAAAAAAAAAAAAAAAAAAAAAAAAAGAAAAAAGAAAGAATTAAAAAAAAAAAACAAAAGAGAAAAAAGGAAGAAAAAAACGGAAAAAGGAAAAGGAAAAAACACAGAAGGGAAAAAGGAAAAGAAAAAAAAAGAAGACAACAACAAAAAAAGAAACAAAACCCAACTCCCAGCCCTTAGAAACACCCAGATCACGCCACCCAGCTCTCCCACTGCTTTCTGTAACCCAGCAGGAGAAGCCCAAGGAAATAAAAGGCGAGATCCAAAACCCCCGCTCCCTGTGAACCCCCGGCCAAGGCTTGGCAGGCTGAGAGGGCGTAAAAGCTGCGAGCCAAAGGTGGACAGGGGTGTGAAGCACCGTGCAGGGCCCGGGGTGCTCCCCCCAGCTCTGCCCCCCTCCTCCCGCTCCCTTTTCTCCAAGGAAAGTCACAAGGTAACCACGGCTGGCTGTAACCTAAGAGCGGCTGCAGATTATTTTTACATTAAGGGCTGCCTGAAGATGCAAACGTGCCTTTGGATGAGTTCTGCACTCTGGGGTTGGACCGAGGCATGTGTGGCCATCTCCCACCGAGTGTCCTGTGCCTGAGCTGGCGCTCACACACCCCACACAAAAACCCCACAAAACACACACGCAAGCGCGATCCCCGGGGCTTGTGCACCCGGACAGAGCACCCAAGGTATAAAAAGAAATTTAAGCTTCTGCTCTGAAACCGATCTCCCTTCCCCTGGATCACACTTTTGATCTAATTTGTTTCTCTGTCCAAATGACTTGGCTCAGCCTTCCCCCTGAAAATTCAGTGTACAGTTGACATCAATCATGTCTCAGTCTAGGGAGGGATAAGGATAGAATATCAGAGAGGTGACCATGCATGCCACATGATTCAAATCATCTCAGCATTGATTAATTGGGTTCAATCTGAGTTTCAGAATCATAACAACTGTTGTTCCCCTTCACATAACATCAACAGGGCCTTTAAAGCAGAGTATCCATTTACTCCAAGGCATGTGATGCATTAAGACCATCATCTTCTATTAAACCTTAAAGGCTGGATGAATTTTAGACAAACTCAATTAGCTCAAGATGGCTCTGCAGTGATTAGACATTGTTGCCCCTTCCCCTTCATCAGGGATTTTTCTACCCCCTCTACTTTTCAATACAGAGGGCAAAGTATGTTCCCATGTGGAAGATGAGTGCATTCCTTGGGCTTGTCCTGTCGCTGCTCTGGCTGTGCAGGCATCCCTTCAATGAAGGCAAATCCCCCTAAAACTTGAAAAGGAAATACCTCATAAAAGCAGGACCTACTTTTCCACTTGGACTCTGAGAAAAACCATTGGGATACCTGGTAGCTGACATGAAGCTGTTACCAAGAGGAAGAAGGAGCAGATGGAAAGTGTGTTCTGATGGTACCTTGAGCTCGGAAGAAAGGAGAGCCAGGCAGGACTCCAAGCCCTTAGAAAGGAAGTTATCCCTGCCCCTACACCCAGGGAGAGGCTGTGCTTGGGTTGGAGAGTTGCTCATCAATTCACTACAGCTAAAACAGGACAGAAACAGTGCCTGGGTGGACGGGGGCTGAGCAGGGTTTGAGACGGAGACGACTTCTGCAATTCAGGTTTCCATATGGTAAGAAAGATGAGCCCTATTTGTGTGTGTTTGATTCTTATCTACCAGCTGGGATCACTCATCTGGGTTGTAACTGAAATAATAATGATTAAAGAAAAGCATGCCTGCCTTGTAATGTTGCAAGTATGGGCCTCCACATCACATCTATTCAGCCCCGATTGAGGGATGACCTATCACAAACTCAGCCTTGAGCAATCAGAGGAATATCATCTCTAATTACTGTTTTGCAAGCTGAAACCCTATTAAGCACTTCCCTGTTGTGCCTATTATGACTGGTTCTACACTTAAAACAAAAGCATCCTTTTTTTTTAATCGTTCCACTTTGCGTGGGAGCGAGAGGGCTCTGATTCAGCTCAGGGGTTGCCTTCTTTGGTTTTTTTTTCTATTTACTCGTGAAGAAAAGCTCGGGGGCTCTGATTGCAGGGACTGAGGTGACTGCTGCATGAATGCTCCTTGTAACGGGGACATTAAGTTGATTTAAGAACTGTGCTTAAATCAATCCCCTACTTTAAGGCACGAGTGTTTTCAAGGAGAGAAATTCCACAGCCAGACTTCTAGGAAAGTTCAGAAACAAGCTGACTTGAAAGCTTTATGTGCACAAACTGCCCTGCTATGAGCGTGCCAGCACTGAAAATGGATGTGTAATTTTCCATATAAATGAACATACCCTGGAACAAAACACCTGCAACAGGAGATCCTGACGAGGCAGAGCACTGGGGACCGCATCCCCCTTCGGAGCACGTGACAGACACGCCACTGACCCAAGGACATCACCCCGAGCTGCACAGATGATTTCTGGCTCTGATTTTACTGCTAGAAACAGGGCACTGGAGAATAAAACAACCCCCAAAGAAATAACAGTAAGGGCACTACTGGAAAGTGATGGTGGGAGACAGCAGCAGACACTCCAAGGGGACATCCAAGGGATGCTCAGCTCTGGGACCAGGATTCTGGAGTAGCGAGCTGTCATTGTGTTCACATAAATTAATCAAGTCAATTAATTAAGCAAGTCACTGCACTGACTTCAGCCAGGATACCCAATTGATTTGATCAAATAACACAAACTGGTGTCCCAACACTCACCAGGCCCACAGGTATTTTACTTTTCAGCCACTAAAGCAGAACCAGAGTTTTGCTCTCTCTGGAGACATCACATCTCTCACATCCAAAAAAAGGACAATTCCACTTGTTTCTTTCCAGGGATGAGCCAGGAGGGCAAACACTCCACAGATACCTGAAGGCATTTGAAAACAGTGGAATAAATAGGTGAGTACACAAAGATGGACAAGTGCTGAGTTTTGGGCAGGCAACAAACTCAGCCAGAGCAGAAGCAGCTGAGTCTCCATCACTGAATTTGTACCAGAGCTGTCGGACATCCCAAGGGGGAAACCCAGCAGAGATCCCTCCCTGGCCTCAGCCAGCGGCTCCTACTGTTGTGAGCACTGCTGGAACACGGAAAAGATCATGAAAAAAGGAACTATTGCTAAAAACATCCAGCCCCCAGCCGTTTCTAGAGATCACCCAGACTAGCAGACACTTCTGTGTTTGCTTTCTTGCTAGACAGACCCAGAGCTGCATCCCCTCATGTCCTGAGGGGGTTGAGAAAAGAAACAGCTTAATTTGAGGCCAGCTTGGACAGAACGGCTGCTGATTCCCATTTTCCACGTGCACTGACAGAGGCAGGGCTGGGGTACAGCGTTACAGACGTTCCAGGGACACAGAACTGTCCCTCACCTGCAGGAGAGGCCCCACACAGGATTATATCCCCAACCCAGCACTGGCTGCCTGACCTGCCAACCTTAACGAGTCTGTGATGATCACAGAGCAGCAGCCACCCTTTCCTATGGAATCCAGTGCCTGGAGAATGGTTTGCTCTCCCACATAACAGGCAAGCATCTCCCTCAGCCCTCTGCGCTCCCAGGGATGGAGGTCTCAAGTGGGTAAATCCCAATCCTGAGCCTTGCTGTGCTAAAAAAACAAACTCTTCTATTTCTTTTTTTTCTCCCCCCAAAATTTACTTAATAGAGGAGAAATTTCCCAAGTGCTGACACCACGTGAAGAGGTTCTTCACCTCCCTGTAATACAAACCATCCATCTGCGTGGAGTGGATTCCTTGAGGGTTGTTTATTTTCCCTCACTTCTTTTTCCTCCTTTCACATCAGCTGCCTGGCCCCTTCCTTAGGCAAAGCCTCAGCTGGGAAAGAGGAGATGGATCCATCCCTGAGAGCAGAGCCGTTATCTCCTGACCTGTGCTGGGAAGGGAGCACAGCGGCACCTGCGCTTCTCACTTTGGGACAATTCCTGGAGCTGAGCCCCACATTTCCCCCTGGAATGATCCCCACTGTCCATCATCTCCGTAGGCTGGGAGCCCCCACCCAGCAGGAATGGGATAATTCCTCCCAATAGGCTCCTGCAAAGCAGCTGAAAGCGAGGAAACGAGAGAAGGAATGCACTGAACCAGACCTGGATTTGAACTTTTAAGTCTCCCTCTCGCTGAGCATAACTTTTCACTTCGAATTTGACTGATCCAGTAGCTACAAGCTCGGGAGAAAGAGCACAGACATAAGGATATATCCATCCCTCTGGACTTTCTGGGAACTCCAAGCTGGTGCTGCCCCAAGTTTCTTCAGCACCTCAATTCCTTTAGCGTTCACCAAGTGAGCTATTCCAGGAATGTGCAAGGATCAGTCCCCAGAAGAGCAGACTGAGAAGGGGGAGGTCACAGAGAAATGCAGCATTTCCCCCAGCTCTCTAAAGCAGATTTCTTTTCCCTGCCTTCCAGCCACCTTCCTCTACGTGACCCGAGAAGTTTCCCTAACAAAAATATAGATGTAACCTTATCTAAAGTGAGTGCAGCAAATGTACTACGGATAATGCGTAATTAATAACAGAAAAATAATGTTTCCCCTGTTATTAAATCAAGGTCTCCCCTGACCTCTCACCCTCATATAAGTGCCTTTAGTTTTATGACAGCAGTGGACAAAGTTATCGTGTGTCCGTGTGTGCAGGCACATCCTAGCTGGCAAGGGGCTCACCTCACTGTTGCCGGAGTTACTTCAGGGATTTGCCTTTTTTTTTTGTTTTTACTTTTAAGGTTAAAAAGAGAAATGCCTCCAGTAGTTTAAACGCTGCTTGGCCGGGGAATGAACTCAATCAGTGCATGAAACTAATCTGGTCCCACTGAGGAGAGCTGCAGCCCCAGTCTCAGGGTAACAATGTCTATTTACACACTTGCACACGTGCGTGCATCGCTTCTGGCCTCCCTGATGCACTTCCAGCCTCAGATGGATGCTTGAGGAATGCATCAATATTTTCATGTATCTGCAGCATGCAAAGAGAAAACAAAGAGCAGGCGAATTCCCTGGAAGGGCTCAGCATTTTTTTGGCTGCATCGCAGTAAAACTTTCCCTGCTTACAAGGCCGTGTTTCTTCCCTGGCTGCTTTTCTGCTTTAATACTTGCAGAGGCTCAGCCCCAGCCATCCCTGCTGACAAAACTCTGTGCATACATCGGCAAAATTAACAAGTTTGGGCCTGAAAGCCTATCAAGACATTAAAGAAATTAATAAATAGGAGGCCAGGCTGGTTTTGTCCGCCGCCCCCCTTCCCAGGGCGCTGCCTGTCGGGAATGCTATCTCACTCCAGAGGTCAGCGGGCCCGTCTGCTCTGTGGGCTTCCCTCCTGATTCATTACGTTTGATGCACGGCTCTTCCAGGAGTCAGCCCAGCAAAACCCCCGGGTTAATGGAAGCCACACCAGCTCCTAATCCAGTAGCTCTGAATTCTCCCGTTTGTGTTGGACGGGCCCTGAGCGAAAGCCCCGTGTGCCAGGGTCAGGGGAGCTCCTCGTGAGCACCAGCAGGAGGGATGTGAACCCCAGGTCACGCGTTTGCCACCAGTTCCTCGCCCTCCCAAGCACCCTGGGACCTGCTGCTCCCTAAGGGCCGTGGCACAGAGAGAGGGAAGGGACGCAACCACGTCCCTGTCATCACACCACCACTTGGGTGCAATTCCTTCTATTCCGGAGCTTATTCGTTGTCTAATTCAAGGCAACTCATTTCAAGGCTCAGCCCAGAGCTGTGCCTTTCCCCCAAACAGTTTTTCTTTGCCATGCTCTGAAGTGCTAAAAGATGTGGAAATACTGGATTTCTTCAACACTTTCAGCTTTAAGGAGGTGGAAAACCCTTTGCCTCCAACACACAGGCATGATCTCAGGATTTATCCATTCAGCCGCTCTGGTTTGAAGGGAGCAATCCGTGCAGAGAGAAATGTGTCTCTTAAACAAGCACCACACACGAATGCTGTGATGGAAACACTCCTGTACAAGCAGGGATTTCCTCCATCCTCCTCCCTCACATCATCCTCCTGCCAGCTCTGCCTGCAAAAGGCTCAGCGTGGGCCCTGAGGTTTGGAGGGCACAGGATGCTCCCTTCCACCTTCCAGATCCATCGCTCGCTCCGGTTTAATCATTCCAGCTGAATCCTGCCACGCTCCTCGGACACATCAGGCTACAAAAACCCTGCCCTGCGTTTCCCTGGTGCTCTCCCTTCCCTCAAAACATGAGTTGAGCGTGTGCCGCTTTCTGGAGAGTCCAGCAAAGACTCTCCCAGCCCCAAAACCTGCTCCTGGGACAGGGGACATCCATCTTTTGACTGATAACGGCACCTGTGGGCATCCCACTTGAAGGGGAGCTTTTCCCAAAGGATGCAAGGTGTGAGGGGACCCGAAACACTCCCTGCTTGCCCTGCATTCCCAGGAGAGCACAGCTATTTTAGAAGAGAGGGGAGCCTCCAAACCCAGGGAGCGCTGGCAGCAGCCCAGTGGAGTCCTGCTGCCTACCAGAAGCAAACTGGTTTTGTACTGGTCAGGATAATATCCCAGCTGGGGAGGTTAAAATGGGATTAGGGAGTCAGGACATCTCCCTCCAAAGAGAGTAAAGCAGGTGATGGGAAGAGTTAATCCCATCAACTGCCCACTGCTCTGAGCTTAAATCCCTCCTCACCTGGCTGTGGGATGCACCCACGCACGCTCCCTTCCCACCAAACCCTGCACGTGTATTTTATTTCATACATATATATTCATATAAAATACATCTACTACCTTTGCAAATAATATATTTCACAAAATAAATTTACTGCTTTCGTATCTCCTCGGTGCCCGCACAGCACACGGACACGAACGGCTGCAGCTGTGCTGAAAAAGGCACTTTCTGTCTTCAAAGTCACCATCAGGTCCCATAAATCTTAAAAATATTTCATGGATCACCAAAACCCCCCCCCCCCCCCCCCCGCACAATGAGCTGCTTTCCAAGCACACAAATACTTTCAAGCTCAACAAAATGTTTCGTTTCAGTCGGGGCAAGTTCTTTCATCTGGGTTTGGTGCCTCTGTTCAATTATTTCTCTATGGATTCTCCCCTGAAATGAGTTCAAAAATGAAATAAAAAAGAGTTTGTTCAGTCTGAAAACATCCAAATAATGCATTTTGCAAGGAAACTCCCTATTCCCTTTTTTTTTTTTTTTTGAGGGGGAAGGAGATGTTGTTTGTTTTTATTACATAAAATTTTTCCATCAGCACATTTTATGAGGGAGAAACCTGGTTCCATTAAACAGCATCTTCTGATGAAAAACCCAACTCTGCTTCGTTTCTTCTCTCTGCAGAGCTCAGGCCCTGAGACTGAGCATCCCTCCACCACTCCTAAAAACCCCTTGTCGAGAACTATGCACAAACCCAGCCAACTCCAGTTTAGAAACAAATCTGCTCTGTTTACTGATAAATATTTATTCAGCTATTTACCAAGAAAACATGAAAGGCAAACCCAACATCTGGATTTCTAGTACTGCTTGCTGGGGAATGTCACTGGGGAACAGGGAGGAGAGGGCAGCTTCGAGATCACCCCCAAATTTCCTTGTAAAAATCAGCTTTCCCCCCTTCAAATCAAAGGGGAAATTCTGATTTACTCTGGAGGCCACAGTATTTCTGTGGGCTGAGCGCCGCAGTCCCGCTCAGCTGCTCTGCAAAACATTCTGTTGTTATGGCTCAGAAAAAGCAAAATAATGAATTCCCATCCCCATGGGGAAAAGCCAGCGTGGGGGTGATGGGGGCACCTCCTCCCGGGGCAGGGGACCTCTACCAGGGCATCCATATGGGACTTGCAGCCGTTTCCATTTACAAAAATGTCCTTTTTCCCCTTGACTTTAGGTGAGCTTCTTATTTCTGATTTATGGCAGGAGGGAGAGCTGAGGGCTGGTCTGTGAGATGCTGTGCTGCACTTCTTCCTTTACTGGTATTCCAGTAAAAATAATGGAGCTAAAGAGGCCTTTGCTGCAGCTCATTCTATGGGATGAAGCTGTGGTTTCATGTGGACGGGGGAAATCAGCCACAGCAGCAGGGCTTCAAAAATATAAATGATACAAATACCAACAGGAAAAGCATAAAAGGACAAAATGCTCATGAACCCACTGCAGAAATGCTCCTGATCCAGGGAGTCTGAAAACTGTAAATCTCAAGCCTACAAACTTTCATCCCTATACTTAGGTTTAACTTTGCTTTCCCTGAAGCAGTAAATTGCTTCTGGTCTGAGTTCAGTCTCTGGTCTGAAGGCTCACAGCTGAGGCCTGACAATTCCCAAGAGTCCAAACAGGCAGAAAATTAAGGATTTTAGCTTGGGTACTGCATTTCCAAACCCCAAACTAGAATTCTGTCTTGACTATAAACTGGCATTTATCTTCCTGTACAACATAGAAAAAATCAGATTAACAGACCTAGAAGAAACAAAGCCACCACTCCCCAAAATAACAGGAATAAGCAAATATCCAAGTCAAAAATGACACACGTTTTTGCAAGAAAGGGGGTTTTGTTTGTTTGCAACCAGCTCTGAAATTCTGCAAAGCCCAAGGAACGGCCCTGAAGAAGAGTGAGAACAATCGCCTTGGGGTTTCTTCAGGACTTCGGGGGATACAGGGAAAGAGAAAAGAAAGATAAATGATGAGGTGGCACCTGAAAACCTGCTCAGCTGTATGCTCAGAGGAATGTAAACACGTTGCTTCGCTTGCTTTCACCATCGATTTCAGGAAGCCGGGAAGGCTGCTCAGAAAATGGTTCCCAGCCTGAGCTCCGATGCAGTTCCAATAATAGACAGCGTAGGCAGATGCTTAATCATCTTCAAACCATGCTCTGCTATGCCAGCTCTAAAGCTCTTGGCCCACAGGAGGACACAGTTAAGCTCCTGTTTAGCTGAAGAGCTGTGACAGGGCTCAAAGGGAGTTGTCCCAGAGCCGGGCCCTCGGAGCGCTGGGATTCCGGCACTTTGGGGCTGAGACAGCCTGGAAACCTCCCCTGGAAGGAGGCCTGTTAAATTACAAACACCTCACAGGTCTTGGGAACTACTTTTCCTATTTCTTGACTACTTTTTGAGCCTTAAAATGCACACCTGCACCAGCTCTACACTGTGCTCCCACCTCCAGCACAGCATCCTTTCACTCCAAGGTGAAAATGAGGGGACATCTTTTGGGTAAGCATGGGATCCTCAGAGATCCTTCCATGTTCCCAATGAGGTTTACAGCCTGATGCTCACCATCAACCTCCTGACTCCTGCTGGAGCTGACAGAAGAACTTGGTGGGGTCTGAAATCCTCTCCTTCCAAGGGGACATGAATCCCTGGACTCCAGGGAATGGCTGTGAGACATCCATGGCAATGCCCAGCTCCACTCCCATGAGCAAAGCTTTAATTCCTCCATTTGTGTGCCAGTGCCACAGTGTGTAAGTGAATAAATAAATGCATTTGGGATGCTTCTCTTTCGGTCCAAACCCAAGTGACCATCAGAGCTGGATAACCAGGGGCTCAAATCAAGCTACTGCCTCGTTAATTGCACACATGAATACATAAAGCAAATGTTTTGTTTAGACCTCGGTGAAAGATGTTTAAATGAACAGGTTTTACCTTTTCTTTGTCCTAGGATGGGAATACCCCCCTGGCTGGTTAATGCACAGCAGCTGAGCCCTGATAACTTGATCATGGGCCCGACCCTGGTTCAGAGACTGTCATACAACCAATAAAATGCTGCGGTAAGTCTCGTGTGCGGGGAAGAGCTGCAGCCAAAGGGCTCCCACCCTGCCCTGGCACCCAGCTCTGGGGAGGACAGATTTCCTTGATGCTCTTTTTGGGGAGGAGGAGGCTTTTTCTGACTTCTGAATTACACCAGCACAGGCAAAGAGACCTGACCTCTGCACTGGCCACCCCCAGCTCTGCAGGAGTGCAGGGCTGACCATCAATGAGCATCAGCTAAGCCAGAGCTGAGCAGCTAAACCACCACTTTTCCCTCCAGTCCCCAACCAGACTAACTGAGTTCTGTATTTTCAACAGGAAGGATCTGTTCCAGCATCCAGAACGGTGCCAAGCATCTCAAAAAGGTGAAAAATATGTGCAAAAAACCACTCATAAATACCTCTGCTCGACTCAGGGCAAGCCAAGCAGACAGAAGCGTGACATTTGTGTAGCAAAATATTCCAGGAAACAATTAATGCAGGGTCCGGATCAAGAAAAATACCCTCCCATAGTCATCCAAGTGGGAAGAGCAGATGGCAGGCAGCTCTCCTCCCTGGTGGCACTTGTCCACTGTGCTGTCACAAGCCCTGGGCCACCCCGAGCTCACCTGAACGGGTGCCAGGGGCTGGCAGGGAGCGTTGGACATCGGGAAGAGCCAGGAGCCATGGCCAGGCCGGCCCTCTCTTTTTCAGCAGTGCAATAACTCGGGGGGAAAAGGTGTCAAAAATAATGACCTGGCTGGGGCTGGAGGAGGAAGGTTCAAAAGTTCAGCCTGGAAGTGGAGAGCCAGGGTTTCTGCAGGGAGAGTGGCCACAATCGAGGGGAAGGGCAGGGAGAAAAACCTCTTTTGCAGGAAGTGCTGTTGGGGTTGCTGGCAGAAAGGTCTGTCCAGGTGTTACTGAGCTCAATCCACAGGGCCAGGATTTGGGAGTGAGGATGCAGCCTGGCTCCCAGCTCAAGAGTGGGAGCTCTGTCTTGGTAGGGAGTGAAGGAAAAGGTGAGGACTTTTACTGGGCTGCTCCAGGCAGCTTTTGCAGCAGCACCACTGGTGCTAAGGGGTTTTGGGGTGCAGAAAGCAGCCCCTGCCCTGCAGCACTACTGAAGGAAGAGCAGTGCTACTTCTGGGAAGGGCAGATTAAATCACCAGGATAACCTCCCTGATGGCAAAGCCAGCACTCAGCCCTCAGTGTGGGTCAGACCCCTCCTTTGGAGAAGAGACCCCGATAATCTCATCCCGTTACAAACAGAGGCACTCCATCAATCCGTGAAACCAAGTGCAGCCTTAAATCCCTCTTCTTGGCACGGGGGGATTTTCCCACCCTGGATAACGCATGGAGCACGCAGAGCAGGCAGAGGCCATCACCTCTGCTGCCTGTGATTACCCCACCATAACCCCCAGCCCTGGGTGCTGCACTGGAAACAACTCCAGCCCCAAAAGCTCTTTCAGGGTCAGTGGGGTTTGTGAATTTGCGGGGTCCCTGTCCCTGGAGGAGCAGGAAATGCACAAATGCTCAGTGCCATCCTAACCCTGGGCAGGTCTCGGACACATTTCCCCCATGCCACAGGTTTGCATTTTTGGGTGCTGCACACCTGCAGCACTCTCACCACCCCCAGCCCTTCCACCTAGAGAGGCAATTTCAAATATGTGGTAGAAGAAACACAAAGGGCACAGAAAAGCTTGGAATTCCCCCAGCAGGGATGGGAAGGGCACCCCACCAAGTTGGGCAGTCCAGCCCAAAGCGCTGCTGCCGCGCTCTCCCCTCCTCCCTTCAGCCTCACCATTAATAGCTGAGATTTCTGCAGATTTATTCATTGAGATTTTGCCTTCCAAGGGAAGCTCTAACAGGATTAGGTGGCCCCACTGCTAATTCCAAATCATTTGCCTCCCTCTTGGAAAGAAGACTGCCTAGTTCACCTTGGGTTCCTCCCTTTCAGTGGACTTCCCAAGCAGGGACAACGTTTGCAGGGGAAATGGAAAAACCAAGCATCATCGGCGAGATCCAGAGGAAACGAGGGTTTCACCTCTTTGGAACAAGTTGAAACCAACCCCTGTTGGCCTCTACCCCTCCAGAGGCTTCTCCACCACGCAGCCATGGGAGGCAAGCACAGACTGAGCAAAGGCTCCTCTCGCGAGCGCCCCGGCTCCCGTCGAACCCAGCGCCTTCCCTGCGGTGCAAGCGCTCGGCAGAGAGCAATTCCAGGCCCAACAAGATGTTACATGCAACGAGGACGAGGTGTTTGATGAATCATTTTCAGAAAAGGGGATTTTTTCTTAATAATAACAAGAATTTACATCCCGCTGCAACACCTACAAGACAAACAAACAGAGCGAAGTTTGCGTGAGCTCGGCACGCTACCTGCCTCCTGTGAAACACTGCTTGGGAGGTGAGAACCCCTCTCATTTAGAGCCTTGCTAAGATCCTGGCTGTAATAATTAGCAGGTGTCTTTAAGAAACACCATCTCCCAGAGTTAATATGACTGATGTTTTATTTACGGTCCGTCCTGAAGAGCTGGGGTTAAAGTTAATAAAAGGCAAATGTGGAAATGTGGGTATTTTCCTCTTTTAGAGTAAAATATGTCCCCATCACTGGTGCATATTCCTATCACTTTTGGGAAGCGTGAGGCCTGAAAACAGTAGGGAAAATTCCTGGAATACGTTTTGGTACGAGGCCGGCTGTCTATACCAGCCCACCACCACGGGAGCTGCAAACAAGAGGCATTATTGCAGTTTCAGAGTATCAGTGACCTCATTTCTGATTTAACCAGGACGACTGAGTCACAAACCACCAGTGGAGGGGGAGAAAGGCTCCGAAATCCAGGGCTGCCCATCCATGTCCAACTCACCTCCTGCAGAAAAAGGCACTGAGGGTGGGGAAGCACCAGCGCTTCTGCCATTCACCCCGGATCATCTTTTACACCGTCTCCCAATTCTTATCAAGTGGGAAATCACTTGAAAAAGTAGCACTGGGGAAGGTGGAATAAAAACTGACTTGTGCTGCGCTCCTCCTTCTCAAGCGATGCCTCACGGCACCACTGAGAAAACCATTAAGGAACTAAAAAAAACATAATTCAAAGAAAAAATCACTCTGAACTCTCGAGCTTCTTTCTCAGCTGCTCAGCGTTTCTACAGTGGGGCACATCTGTTCCCATCTCCCTGGAAGAGGGAGGGGGGGAATAATTGGGATCTCTCCTCAGCAAGGAGATAAAAACCCCATGGAAGTGCCCGGAGCCGTGGAAAGGGGCTTCCCCCGCCGCAGGCTGCGCTGACCAGCCCGGCCCAGCCGGGATGCTCCCACCCTCCAGCGCCTTTCAAACCTCTCCAAGTCCCAGCCAGCCTGCCAGATTTACAACGTGTTTCACTTTTTGAACATCCTTGGATCAGGCTGGGGTGATGAAAGCCTGATAGCTCTGGAGATGGCTTTTTGTGCAGAGTATATAAAAAATATTGTTCCCCTCGTATACACACACGCAATCCTCTTCTCCCTTCCCTTAAATGTCTCCTCACTGAAAACTCCAGCCAAGCCCATCCATGCCAGGAACCTTCCCACACTCCACTCCAGCCTCTGCTTCACTTAAAATTAATTCAGAGACACAGCACCAGGGACCACAGCCTTTGCTGAGTCTTAATAAGACCACAAGGAATAGGAAAGGAAAAAAAAAAAGGAAATAAAAGGAGGGGAAAAAAAAAAAGAATTGCAGCAGTTCTTGTAACTGAATCTGCTGGAGTTGTGAGTGTGGTAAATGCATGTTCCCGCACTATTTGGACGCCTCTGCTCTGCCTTTAGCAGCTGCTGTAATAAACTTCCCAGAAGGTATTGGATTCACAGAAGTGTTACTAGAAACCCTACCAGAAACCCATGGAAACGACGTCTCAACGCAACCAATCAGGGAGATAATCCCTGCTACGATAAAGAGAAATTGAAACTCGGTTTCCTTGGCTGAGAGAGAAAATCAAAATTGCCCTCTGCATTTCAGGGAGGGGGAGGAAGAAAAGAAGGGG